>JAYKAV010000343.1:104767-120246 GCA_035582835.1 Phoebastria nigripes | reverse complement strand
TGTGGGGGTGGTTGCAGCAATGGAAGCAGAACAACTGGCAGTGCAGAGGTAAACCCGTCTGGGCTGCCGCATTGTGGCAAGATATCACTGCCCAGGTAGAGAACCTGGTTGTAAAAGTACGTCATGTCACGTAAATGCTCATGTACCCAAGAGTCGGGGTCTTTGATGAAGAACATCAAAACAACCAGCAGGTGGATCAGGCTGCTAAGATCTAAGTGGCTCAGGTGGATCTGGACTGGTAACATAARGGTGAATTATTTATAGCTCGGTGGGCCCATGACACCTCAGGCCATCAAGGAAGAGATGCAACATATATATGGGCTCGTGATCGAGGGGTGGACTTGACCATGGACGCTATTGCACAGGTTATCCATGAATGTGAAACATGCACTGCCATCAAGCAAACCAAGTGAATAAAGCCTCTTTGGTATGGAGGACAATGGTTGAAATATAAATATGGGGAGGCCTGGCAGATTGATTATATCACACTCCCACAAACCCGCCAAGGCAAGCGCTATGTGCTCACCATGGTGGAAGCAACCACYGGATGGCTGGAAACGTATCCCATGCCCCATGCCACCGCCCGGAACACTATCCTGGGCCTTGAAAAGCAAGTGCTATCGCAACATGGCACCCCAGAAAGAATTGAGTCAGTCAACGGGACTCATTTCTGAAACACCCTCATAGACACCTGGGCCAAAGAGCATGGCATTGAGTGGGTATATCACATCCCCTATCATGCACCAGCCTCCGGGAAAATAGAATGATACAATGGACTGCTAAAAACTACACTGAGAGCAATGGGTGGTGGGACATTCAAACATTGGGATACACATTTAGCAAAAGCCACCTGGCTAGTCAATACCAGGGGATCTTTCAATCGAGCTGGCCCTGCCCAATCAAAACTTTTACTGTAGATGGGGATAGAGTCCCTGTAGTGCACATAAAAAATATGCTGGGGAAGACAGTCTGGGTGAGTCCTGCCTCAGGTAAGGGAAAACCCATTCGTGGGATTGCTTTTGCTCAAGGACCTGGGTGCACTTGGTGGGTAATGCGAAAGGATGGGGAAGTCCGATGTGTACCTCAAGGAGATTTGATTTTGGGTTAAAATAGCCAATGAACTGAATTGTATGATGTTAATTGCTATATAATACTGTATGTCATCACTTCTATGGTTGCTATAGGCCATATCAACGGTATTACAGTAAGAATCACCCAGATTAATGAAGAATGAACTTTGATGAAACCAAGCAAAGTGCAGCAGTGATGGAACCAGAACTGGCTTCAGCATGCAAAAATCCAATACCACACACCATCTCTCCTGCCCTGAAAGACTGTTATGACAGATGGAGCCCAAAGTCATAGACTAAATGAACTCAATGGACGTTTTAGAGGGATGGCCCATAGACTAAGGGAATGATATCTCTGTGTGTGTGTGTGTATATATCTCTCAAAAGATAAGAAAAGTGGTGGTGATTAATTAGAATGTATTGGAAAATGTGAAATCTAGGCATGACGTAGATGGTGTAGAATAAGGGGTGGATACCGTCCTGGTTTCGGCTGGGATAGAGTTAATTTTCTTCCTAGTGCTGTGTTTTGGATTTAGTATGAAAAGAATGTTGATAACACACTGATGTTTTTAGTTGTTGTTAAGTAGTCTACTAGTCAAGGACTTTTCAGCTTCCCATGCTCTGCCAGGTGCACAAGAAGTGGGAGGGAGCATAGCCGGGACAGCTAGCCCAACTGGCCAATGGGGTATTCCATATCATGTGACGTCATGCTCAATATATAAAGAGGAGGCGTGGTCCAGGAAGTAGCGATCGCTGCTTGGGTATCGCTCAGCGGGTGGTGAGCAATTGCATTGTGCATCATTCATTTTGTATATTCTATCATTATTATTATTATCATCATTATTTTCCCTTCCTTTTCTGTTTTATTAAACTGTCTTTATCTCAATCCACAAATTTTACTTTTTTTTTTTTCGATTCTCTCCCCCATCCCACTGAGGGGAGGGGGGAGTAAGCGAGCGGCTGTGTGGTGTTTGGCTGCCTGCCAGGATAAACCACAACACAGCTAAAGCGTATTACATTTTTCTTGAACCAGAYCATGAAATATAGGGCAGGATTCAGCTGCCTAAATATGTGTTTAGTGCCATTTGAAAAATCCTTGCACATCCTGTGAGGTGTCCAGTTGCTGTTCCAGAAAAAGGGAAGGACGATAGTGTCTCCAAACAGTTTGTTTCTTCCTTACCTGGTCATAAAATTGAAAAGGTTAACTTTAATATAAAATAAAACCAAAAACAATCAAACAAAAAAATCAAACAAACAAAAAAACAAAAAATACCCCCAACCAAAAAAAAAACCAAACCCAACAACCAAACACCCTCACAAAACCTCCCCTTCCCTTGTCTCTCCTGCCAGACTTTATTTTAAGATTTCTGACGCTAGATTCTTCCTTCTAGACTCACCAGCCCTCAGAGAACTCCCTGTCAGAAGGTTCCCAAATGAGCATCATTAGGAGATCAAAGTTTTCCAACAGTTGCTTAGTTACCAACTCCCTGGAGTTATGACTTGACAAACTGTTTTGTCCTGAACAGAAGTCAACATTTTGTCCAAAGGGGCTTCCACCTGAAAAGAGGATCTTCAAGATTTAACAACCCTCTGATGTCACCTTGGATGACCCTCCTTTGAAATTGCAGCATGGAAAACACTCCAAAAAAAGGAGGTAAAAAGATGATAGAGAGAGACACTGGTCCCACGTACAAAATGCGTTTTACAGTCTTACACAGACTCATGGAGTATCTCCAGTATCAAACAGAAATCAAAAGTTCTGCACAGACAGATTCATTGTGTCGTATCACATTTGGATATGGAAACTAAAATTCGGCCTCCTGAAGCTCCAAATATGAAGAAAATCCAAGTTAAAATTCTGGCACAGGCTTATCTTAAATTTAAGAGCGCGCTGTTTAATTTAAGATGTTAACATTAAWAAATCTCTGGATGGCACCCAAGATATTATAAAGCTATGATTTTCTAAATATTCATCACTTTGTACATTCTCTAAAACCATCTTTCCCATGCAAATAAATAAGCATTTCATTTTTTAAAAAATGTGTCTTGGGAATTAGCAAAAAGTCAATTCTCTGTTCCAAATTCTGAATGCAAATATGGAAAAGAAAGCACCTAGTACAAAGGGGTCATGTAATTTTTTCTACAGAAAGGTTGGAGTGGACAAAAGGATTTTCATGTCAATATCACCCTTTATGTCCTGCTCAATCTTCACCTTGCAAGAAAGTGATGCATTTTATTACTTTTCAAAATGAAAACATATGATCTCTGCAAGCGATTCTTGATCAATAGCAAATTCCCCACATAGCTTTGTTTGAGGACATTTGATATCTGGCATTTGTCATCCTTTTAAGACTGAAATAAATTAAATTTAAAATGTCTCCTTCCAGCTTTTTTTTTTTCTTAAAAAAATCATTTAATTCATCAGGAAAATCATCAAGCAAAAAACTACACTTTTTATGCATATGAACATGGACCATAACAGAATGCATTATACATTCATGTTATGCATCCATATTTGGTCTAGAAAAGAAAAAACATACTAAATATTGTACACTGACACAGATGTACATGTACACACATATACACATGCACATGCAAGAATACATACATATCTACATATACATAATATATTCTAGTACTACAGATTTGTTTATGTCCTAAAAGAGTAATTCTCAAAGAACCCCCAACTTAAAAAAAAACCATCATAGAATCATTAAGGTTGGAAAAGACCTCTAAGACCACTGAGTCCAACCGACAACCCAACACCACCATGCCCACTAAACCATCTCCCTAAGCGGCTCATCTACATGTCTTTTAAATACTGCCAGGGATGGTGACTCCACCACTTCCCTGGGCAGCCTGTTCCAAGGCTTAACCACTCTTTCAGTAAAGAAATTTTTCCTAAGGTCCAATCTAAACCTCCCCTGGTGCAACTTGAGGCCATTTCCTCTCGTCCTATCGCTAGTTGCTTGGCAGAAGAGACCAACACCCACCTCACTGCAACCTCCTTTTGGGTAGTTGTAGAGCACGATAAGGTCTCCCCTCAGCCTCCTCTCCTCCAGACTAAACAGTCCCAGTTCCCTCAGCCGCTCCTCATAAGAGTTGTTCTCCAGACCCTTCACCAGCTTCATTGCCCTTCTCTGGACACGCTCCAGCACCTCAATGTCCTTCTTGTAGTGAGGGGCCCAAAACTGAACACAGTATTTGAGGTGTGGCCTCACCAGTGCCRAGTACAGGGGCACGATCACCTCCCTACTCCTGCTGGCCACACTATTTCTGATACAGGCCAGGATGCCATTGGCCTTCTTGGGCCATTGGCCACCTGGGCACACTGCTGGCTTAAGTGAAATAATACTCTCAATTTTGTTCATATGAAATCTGCCACATGACAAATCTATAAAAAATGGCAGTGTTATCTTGAAATCTGTCAATGTGTGATGAAATTGTCTGTCCCTCTTTACACTCAAATCTGCCAAGAGTTCAAGAGGCTGCAGGTGTAGGGCCTCAGACTTCACTGCAAGAAACAAACATTTACTTGACTAAAAACAAAGTTTTATTATCATAGAGGAGAAGATGATGCACTGCACAGCTCCACATTCAACAGTCAGTGTCTTCTGAAAGCCTCTCTAGTCTACGGCACTGTAGTGGAGAAATGTGAAACTTTAATTGAGTCCCATTTGCAGTTTGACTCGTAGCCGAACCAGCATTTGACAGTAGATAATTCAGGTATGGGGCCACTCGGAGCCTGCTGGCCTTGCCAAGAGTGACACTTAGCCTGAAGCAGTTGCCATGGGTAGGCAGATGCACCTCCTGGGGATCGCAGACCTTCGGAGAGTGCGGTGGCGCAGGATGTCATTTGCAGAGGGAGCTTGGCTGGTGGAACAATATTCATGGGCTGCCGTGGAGCCGCTCCTCAGCAGGAGGGAGGGATTTTCCAGCCCAGAACAATGCCCTGGTTGCAGAGCAGAGAGGATGCCACGGCGGCATAGCCCTGATGGGCTGGGGCAAGCCGCCAAGGCCACATTCTCATGCAGATTTGGGCCTGTCAGTGTGCAGTGAACCTGAAATTGGTACAAGGAGAGCAAATGCAGGCCCCTCTCAGAACAACTAGCCTCGCCCATTCAACTGCTTGGAGAAATTAACTCTGAACTTTGATCATATTTCTTAGGGAAGAAAAACTGATTAACAGTCCCTCCTGCTGGGGTAAAAAACCAAAAAAGTCCGATACAGCCTCAGAGAGCAGGACAATCCATGCCGTACAGTCTTGCATGTGTTACCTGTGTAAAGGCTTTCTGTGAAAGCACAGCTGCACGTTTCAAAACTATTTTATCTGCTTTGTAGAGAAGGGAAGTTTTAACAAGTGCCTACTGTGGAAACAGAGTACTGCAAGGAGGTAGTTCCATATCATTACAACAAAAATGTTCAGCGAAAGGTGACCTAGGGACGAGCCAGAGGCTCCCACATTCCCACTGTGGTTTTGATAAATTGGAGGTGCCATTCCCTGGGGAGGAGTGGGAAGCAGAAACACAGCGTTTCAGATAAAGACTTCCACAAGAGTAGCAGTGCATGTGTCATAGTGTATCCCCACACTCAGATCTGGCAATCTTTACACAGTTTGTTGGAGTAATTCAACAAGGTTTGGGCTGGTGAGGATTCCCGAAATAAAAAGGAATATTACTGGGAGAAAAATCCCATCTTGAACATATCTTTGCGGCAGACTCTTCTGCACAGTATTTTCAAAACCCGCACAATTGGATATGGTTCATGGAACTGGACATGGTTCATTAGACAAGTGTACATAATGGCCTCCTGTTACATCTGCTGAAAGTAAAATGCTTTGATCTTGCATCCAGGAGCAGATTTTGAGGCTGCCTACAATATCATGTGTGCTGGTGGTAATTTACCCTTAATTTTCCCATTCAGTTTGCATTGCAAAGCAGCAGGGAGGTTGGCTTAACTCTAAATGCTGTAGTGTCAAAAGAATCAGCAGGAGCCACTGCCAGCATTCATGTGAATTTCTTCTCTTCAGATTTGAAACAGAAAGATCCTATCTTTRTTTATTAATATGCCATAGCCAAGCAGATAGTCAAAGACTCTACCAGCTTCCTGAACTTTTAGGAGACTCCTGGACATTTGTTAAAATCAATTAATTGGTTTACTGTTCTTCAGCACTCATTTGTACATGCCTCTATCTGTTAACTCAAATTCCATACTAATTAAATACTATATTAATTCATTATCACTCCCATCAGTATATTGCTGATATTTATTGACAAGCCACTTCATTTTTGGTTCTTAATGAAGCTTCTGATATATGGCCAATGTTCCATTGTTTAGGGGTGGTATGATTTTTTTTCCCCTATTTTTAAGGGTATCAACTCAGTTTGTTGAAAAAAACCCACATTTTTTTTTTCTTTTATTTGTTTCCAAATTCCCACATTAGTCTGGAATCAGAAAACCCAGGAGGGTTTTTGTTGTTGCTGTTATAAAGCAGATTGTTGCATGCACCTGGTGTATTTTATGTTCAAAATGGGAAACAAACTAAGCACTGGTCTGAAAGGTCTCGAGACACAGTGAATCTGATTCAATAAATTCCTTCAGTAAACAAATGCAGTCAAAAAAACATTAATTGAGCCAGAAGAGTTTTCTGCTTGGGAACAGACATTCTCAAAAGTAATTTTAGTCCCAAATAAATGGCACTTTTGGGTTTTTTTTTTCATCAGAATGAAGATTTCAATCTCTTATCATGGCATCCAAACTCTCCCCATCATACAGACCCTCAAACTTAATCTCAGCCACAGGCTGCTGCTTCTGCTTCACAGCAACAGGCTCTCAGCAGCCCCCTCTCAGCAGTTTGCAGAGGGAATTCGGCTGTACTTTTCCTCCTCTCTTCTCACTAGGATGAACTGTGAATGACTTATGTATACAGAAATGTGACAGCCACTTAAAAATACATACAAACAAAATCCACCTCAGCAGTAAATTATTAGCTGGAACCTGTTCCACAGTGAAGGGTAGGTGGCAGAGTTAGTTTTAATAAATGAGTTAAAGCTCTAGTCTGTAAAATATATCTTTGAAGTGCAAGTACAGAAACATAGAATATAAACCTAAAGTATTCTTTTGAATTTTTCCTGGTGGTTTGATGAAAAATAAATTGAAATAAAAAGAATAACAAAATCTTTTAAAAAAATCCCTTCTGGTATTTTTTCACTGGATTGTCTTAATTTCCTGTGCAACCCCTTGGTAAAAATCTGAACAGTCTAAGACCTGTATTTTGAGTATAGCACTGCTCTTCATAAACTGATTATTAGATTATCAATTATATTCCACAATTTTATGTCTACGTATATTATGCTTTCTTATTCACATGTAAAAAAAGGGCCACCAACATTAATGCATGAAATTTTAATGGGGTAAAAAATCTACCTAATGACAAACATCATTACTGCTGAGATGTACTACACAAACACAAAAGGTGAAAGTTTAAGAATATTTAAAAATAAAATCCAGGATTTGGGAAAGATTGGTCAGCACATGACCATGTGATTCATGTCACAACTGCTAAAAGGTATTCACAAACTACAATGATGAATAGAAGCTATGAACTTGTGGGAATAAGATAGCAGGAACCCAAATCTTCTAAATGCTTTTAAATCCCCCCTGAGGTTATAAGCTCTTAGGCTACAAACAGGTATCATTGGATGCATCTCGCTTCATACAGACATCTAAAAGCTGGTAGTCTGCATGTAAGCTAGTTGTCCAAGGATCTCTTCAGCAAATTCTTCCTTTCTTGCGGAGAAACTTGCATTTCCAAAAGGCAATTGGTCTCATGCAAAGATAGATGTTTAAGACCAGTGAGATGCCTTGTCATTTCTACATGTCTCTCCATAGTCTGTGAAGGGTGAATATCTTAAACTTTGAGTATTTATTTTTCAACAAAGTGAGATGAATTCCCCTGTCACTGAACATGCACTACTACTTAAAAAGTCCTTAGGCATGAGCTTAGGCAGTATCACTGCAAAAGTATAATTACAGTGGAATGGAATACATTGACCTTAAGGGGATTTTTGCCAAAATATTATTCTTTTCCAACCCAAAATGTTTTGCAGAACTGTATCATGTTTCTACTTCTGACTAATTAGGTAGTTGTTATTATATGCTATATAAGTATATAGTTAGTCGCTCACCAGTGGCTCATTTTCAAAGGACCACCTCTCCTGTAGCTTAATCAACAAGGTCTGATCCTTCCCAGCCTAACTTAACGTAATAAAATAATACCGCTGAAGACTTGAATCACTGTCTAGAAATGTCACGCCTTTTCATTGCCTGCTGAAGAAGGTGGATGAGGCAGAAAGCTGAGGGGTATATAGGTTCCTAATTGGGTTTAGTGAAATGTTGGAACTTGGATGGGGTGGGTCCAGGCTGAGCGTCCACCTCAGGAATCAGACAAGAAAAACAAATCCAGCTACCAAAGTATATAAGATAGTAAGGTGGTTAAACAAGAATTCTATAAACCAGGCCTTTAAAAAGTGATGCTATCACTAAACTACAATGCAAGCCATGAAAATTGAACTAAATTTCTGACATTGTCTTGGATTTTGTTTAAAAAGCCCACTCTGTTTCCGCTTCCCTGAATTTGTGTACATGTTATGGAACTCTGTGTCTGCTCCACAGAAAAAATAGTATAGTTCTGCAATTTTGCAACTCAAATGCTGTATCATTGTGATATAAAGCTCACAGTCACAGTCTGTACAGTGAATATTTATTAACCTAGTTTTACTGGATAAAACACAGCACTCAGCATAAGTGATAATGTTTAACGTACCTTTTAAATAATTATTTCAGTTTTAATAAGCAAGTTCCTACCTATGTCCCAGTTCTACTCTGCCTCTTTGTTTTGGCTGGATCACCAGGTAATGTTTGAGATTTTTGAAAGGTTATAGTCCTGAAGAAGTTATAGCTGATCATTTTAACAAGCTAAATTAAATGGAAGAAGCTTGTTGCTTCATTCCTATACACCTGCAGAATTTCTCCCTGCAGAAACCTAATGACATTGATGACTTAATGACTTAAAAACACACATTTCTTTAAACAAGTGCTAACCATATTTTAAAAGACCTGAAGATGTCCAATTCCTCATTCTTACAACTGCTCTTTACTGGTCACAATAACAGCAACAGAAATATGTGTTGAGTTTTTAAAGGCTAGCTAGAAGAACAGAGCTATACTTATGAGCAGTGTCACATTTGCAAGGGTCAGTCATTTGGATGACTAGACGAGACAAAAGAAGCTCACCATGTAATTTACACGCCTGGGTATRTGCTTGGACAGTGAACTCTTAGACTGGATTATCTTTATTTCTCATTCAGAATTCTTCATGCTACTTTCTGAGATAGGAGGAGGAGGAGGAGGCAAACATGTCTTTCTTGAAACTAGTAAATGGAAAGGTTAGCATTTTCTAGTGTCTGGATTTTTTTAGAAAAGAATACAAAGATTTTCAAGAGTAACTTGAAAATCTTGTTTTGTATGCCCAGTAAAATCTTTACTTAATAGCAATGACACTCTGGCAGATTAGCTTCAGTTCTTTGACCTGTCAGGATTTTAATCCATATTCAAATTACACTGGAATTAACTCAGGGAAATTGCATCATTTTCAATGCTATAATGAGAGCAAATTCAAACTGCTGTATTTGTAACTTTTTATGTCCTATCGTTTGTTTTCCAACATGGAGAAAGTCCATACTCCATGTGTATTTCCACATGTGAAATAAGCTTTGTGCATTAAAATGCAGTATTTGTATGTTCAGTTTTATTTTTTCTAGCCAGCACTCATCTCAAATTCACATCTTTTACCGTATTACAAAAACAAGAACACAAGTAAATAGAAAACTGGAAGCATGCCTCTTCAAAAATTTGTATTTTTATTTTTTTCTTTGTCATTGGTAGGACACTGTCCTACTTTGCCAAGTTTCTGAAATTAACCTTGTCCTGCTGGTTCACTGCATGTTCCCAAATGAATAGCATTACAGGATAAAAATGGGATTCCTGAATATGCCACAATGCAAAAGAATACATCTCCTTTTTAAGTTCTTGTAATGAATTTTCTAAAAATAAAAGACAATGAACACAATTTTCTGAACAGTGAGAGATTTGTATTGGATCTACAATTTGAGCTATTGTAGGTTTTTGTCACATTTTCCTGAGGTTTGTTACTTTTTAAACTGATTTGCATGTCGCATGAAAGTTACCCAGCTGTTCAGATGAATACATTACTTTTGGCTTTCAAACACAAAAAAAGGAAGCAAGATTATGCTCTGTGTGTGTGTGTGTGTAGGAAAGGAAAGGAGGAATAGACTAGATTATGTATTATGCGTTATATATAAAGGAAATATATTTATACAGAGAAAGCAAAAAAAAAAAAGAGGCATATAAATGAGTAGTAAAGCCTTTCTATACTGTGGAACTTTGGCAAAGATTACTAAGTCCTGRCAAATGGGGAAGGACACTCCAGGAAATGAAGAAAGACTCTCAGCTTCAACAGTTTTAAAAGCTGATGTTGTTGGCTAAAAGAAGACAGAAGATGAAGATGAAGGTCTCCTAGCGTGTATTGAACAGGCAGTGTCTAACACCAAATTAGGGAGCAGAGACAACATCATAGAGCACTATCTGTTGCATTGTTTCTCTGAAATTCCCGCATAATTTTGCTAATCCGTTCCCAGAATTTACAAACTACTTGTACTGTATTCTAAAAACCTCCTGAGAAAAGCTTGTTTTTGAAATTCAGACTGAAAAAGGTTTAGATCATAACTGTTTTTCTAGCTCGGATCAAAGCCTCATATATGTGCCCGTAAAAGTCCTATCAAGAGTCTGGGTCCTGTTTAAAACTGACATCTTTGTTGTATCATAGAATCACAGAATAGTTGAGATAGGAAGGAACCTCTGGAGATGATCTACTCCAACCCCCTTCTCAAAGGTTCCTCAGCGCCATGTCTAGTTGGGTTTTTAATATCTCTAAGGATGGAGACTCTAAAACCTCTCTGGGAAACCTGCATTTGACCACCCTGACAGTAAACATTTTTTCTAATGTTTAAAGGGAAGTTCCTTTGTTTCCGTTTGTGCCCATTGCCTCTTGTCTTGTCACTGGGCACCACTGAGAAGAGTCCGGCTCTATCTTCTTTACTTCCCCCAATCAAGTATTTATACACATTGACACGATCCCCCTGAGCCTTTTCTTCTTCAGGCTGAACAGTGCCAGCTCTCTGTTTTGCTTTGTGTGACAGATGCTTCAGTACCTTAATTTTTGTGGCCCTTTGCTGGACTCGCTCCAGTATATCCATGTCTTTCTTGCACTGGGGAGCTCAGAACTGGACCCAGCATGCCAGATATGTCTCACCAGGGCTAGGCAGAGGGGAACGATCGTTTCCCTCGACCTGCTGGCAAGACTCCTCTYGATGAAGCCCAGGAGGCTGTTGACCTTCTTTGCTGCAAGGACACATTGCTGGCTCCTGGTCAACTTAGTGTCCATTCAGACCCCTGGTCTTCTTCTGCAAAGCTGATTTCCATCCAGATGGCCCTGAGCCTGTAACGTTGCATGGGATTATCCTTCCTCAGGTGCAGGACTCTGCACTTCCCTTCATAGCAGGTTATTGGATTGGTCAAACATATAAATTCATAAATTCATGCTGACTACTCCCAATTTCCTTTTTGTTCTTCATATGTTTGGAAATGGCTTCCAGGAAGATTTCCTCTACCACCTTCCCAAAGACTGAGATTATGCTGACCAGCCTGTAGTTCCTCAGACCTTTCAAAGATAATTGAGTATGGCCTTGCAATGACACTGGCCAGCTTCCTCAGTTCTCATGGGTGCATCCCATTAGGTCCCATGGATTCATGTATGTCCAGTTTGTTTAAGTGTTCCCTTACGTGATCCTCCTCCACTGAGGGTAAGTCCTCCTTGCAACAGGCTTCTTCACTGGTCTCAGGGGCCGGGAACTGCTGAAGGCAAGTTTTACCAGTAAAGACTGAGGTGAGTGAAGGTACTCACTCTTCTCCGTGTACTTTTAGTACAAATATGAAATACTTCTGTGGAACCTAGACAGGTTCCAGATTTCCACTGTTTATTTCCGTCTGACTCCCTTCCTCACCCCGAAGACAAAGGGCTGGTTTTCTTCTCTGAAATTATGGGAAAGTTAATTCTGCAATGAATTGATACCTCAGCATTCCAGATACACCTTTGAATGACTATCTTTGCTTTTATTGGTCAGCAGTAATACTCTTTCAGTATGCCTAGGTATAGTACTTACTATTAGATAAGATAGCCAGCAGAGATAGAATAAGTAATGAATATGATCAGCAGTTTAGTGTATGAGTCACTAGTATAAGCAGCTTTGATATATTAGCTTTAGTTAAGCTAAGCAGAAATTAGAAGAGTCAGGGACTTCCAAGGGCAAAAGATTAGAAGAAATAGTCCAAGTAACCAATATAGTTTTTCCCTTATTCAGATGCTGACAAAATCTTAAAATCATAGTCATACCTGGATTAAGATGAGGCACASGTTCCCACCTAAAGATGTCTGTATTGTTCCTAAAACTTCATTGCTGAACTTCAGTAAAATAGGTAAAGTTCCCACCCTAATAGAAATGGCCTTGTTAGTGCTTTTTTTAATTTTACTTTTGATATTACATATATACATTTCACGTGCAATGAAAGTTATTTATTTCATTCTGTATCTACGTAATCTACATAAAATCATAATGATTTTGGTTTACATATATTACCATAGCAAATGATTTGCCATGTATGTCAGTTATGCACTGTTTGTCATTCACTTCTTGTTTTGGCTGTTCAAGTACAATTTTTTCATCTGTGATCATGAATGACTTTGGGCTTTTCCACTCATTGTGGTGGGCTCCTTGAATTATTGTCATTAATCACCTCACCTCTGAGGAAGAGGAAGTCACGGTGAACAGTGTATAATCCAGATTTGTCAAGAGGAATTTTTGCTTCCTAATATTCACTTAGGGTCTAAAGCTTCATTTGGATCTTCACTCGTGGTTTCATCTTCACATCTGGTAGGTTTAGCAGAAGAGGCAGCTGGCAATAGTTGTGTCAGTGGGTTATTTGAGCCTCTGACCTCAGATTAGTTGCCCCCAAAACCTTAAGAGAGGAAGAAATTTTATGTAAAAATAGAAATGGGCAAGAAAAAGTTTTTCCAGACTGTGATTTCAAAAGTTTCCCTATTTCTCACGGGGACAAAGCTGACCTTTTGAAGTTTTCAGTGAAGAAACAACCACAAATCCAAAATAAACAATACTGCAATAGCAACATACTCAACAGTAGCGTTATGCCTGTTTGGCAGCTGAAACTGAAAACTCATGTCCTACAAACCAGTGTAGTGATTTTATTGTCAAAAAGCAGGTTATTTTAGAGAGCCTAAAAGAGAAGGAGAAAGGATAGTGGGAATGGGAAAGAACAATTGGACTAGAATGACCATTTTGCATAGATCTCCGAAAGTGCAAATGAGGTTAGGAATTAGAAAAAGCACACAAAGCGGTAACAGTGTCATCTTTGTTATGAATAAATCGAGCATAGTTTCTCTGGTTATGCCTAAATGTTCTCAGCAATCCCCAGCCCTCCAGCCAGGGAATCAAGCAGAGAATGCTGTAGTTCTCTGCATACTGAGAGAACCTGGGTTGTGGAGGAAACTACATGAGGAGTGGAAAAGGAAAAAAAGATTGGGATGGTATATAACTAGGCACATCATTCTTATATGCAATCAACATGTATCTGGGATGTGAACCCAGATCAGAAAGTGATTTCCAAGTCTTGTCCAATTTCTGAAAGACATTTCCAAGTTCCACAGTTTAGAGTTAGCCTTGAGAAGTATATAGAAATGCAGAATTTCCAGGACATGCAAACATATCTGTAAAATGAATACTTCTAAAGAATAGGGGATTGATTCATTTTCTAGAGTCTTGAAAATATTGTAATAGTAAGCAAATATGGAACTAGGAAAAATGTGATAATTAAAAACAGTGGCAGTAATGTAAACTCCAGAGATTTCCTTTCTTCCTTCCTTCCTTCCTTTCCTTTTTGGGAAAAAAAAAAACAGGAACAAAGGAGGAATTGGAATTGGTAATCCAGCTACTCCAAGTGAAGGGAGAAGGGAAGAATTATGACAGTCATACTCGGTCTAAAAACTAAAATGAAGTTCCTACTATAAGAAAGAGAGAGAGAGATGGGGATAGGAGGTCTGATGAGAAAACATGAGAAAACATGAGGGAAACCAGGAGATATTCCAATTGCACCCTGGTCCAGAAGAAAGAGAGGACCCCAAGACGGTGCAGCTTTAATAAAAACAGATGGAGTGTAAGACTCCCCAGTTCAAATGATGCTTCAATTGTACATGTGTGGGCAATAGAAGAGATAAGAGATAAGAAAGAAAATATTAATTATAGACAAAGAAATAGAATTTAAATTAACTCACTAAGGCTAACCTACCCTTGAAAAAGATGAGGGGACAGACCTTATAGGCGATACGTACTATTTCCCATAGAAGCATTATCCAAGATTGTGGGGTTTCTTTAATATTAGCTTTGGTTTTTTCAAACTAAGTTTACCATTTTGTAATCAAGAACATCATCTTTTATTTTTCTAGAATAACTGTACATCATTCTCATTGTTACCTTTGCCTGGTAACGAGCACTTTAAGGGAGATCTGACAGGAACTGAGTATTTTGTTCCTAACTGAGAGGCAAATACATGGAGCTATGTTCAGGCATAGTCTTCCCAGTGGCCCCTCCACCCAAAATGTCATTTGATAGTCTTAGGATTCAGGCCATGTTTTCTTAGCGTGTTTCACAGCGAGTCTGGGGAGCAGTAATGCCTCAGGTAACGCCTTGTGCCTGTAATGCTAGGCTGCTAGAGAGAAATTCTTCTGACAAACTTAACTGGTACCTCTATTGCAAACTGCAGCTAGCAAACAAATAGCTTTTGTGTTCAGGAGTGCCTACAAGCATCTATAAGCTCTTCAGAAGGGACAGGTGGGGAAGGAGAGGCTCTGTATGTTAGGGAGTGTTTCAACTGTCTAGAGCTTAACGACTGTGGTGATGGCAAGGTCGAGTGCTTATGGGTAAGGATGAGGGGGAAGGCCAACAAGGCAGATATCCTGCTGGGAGTCTGTTATAGGCCACGCAACCAGGATGAAGAGGCCAATGAAGCATTCTACAAGCGGCTGGCAGAAGTCTCGCGATCGCTAGCCCTTGTTCTCATGGGGGACTTCARCTTCCCGGAYGTCTKCTGGAAATACAACACGGCAGAGAGGAAACAGTCTAGGAGGTTCCTGGAGTGTGTGGAAGACAACTTCCTGACGCAGCTGGTGAGGGAGCCTACCAGGGGAGGTGCCTCGCT
>JAYKAV010000343.1:0-102663 GCA_035582835.1 Phoebastria nigripes | reverse complement strand
GGGCATGGTGGTGTTGGGTTGACGGTTGGACTTGATGATCTTAGAGGTCTTTTCCAACCTTAATGATTCTATGATTCTATGATTCTATGATTCTATCTCTGCAGTGGAAAAGGTAAAAGGAAGGAAAAAAGTAAAAAGCATAATAAGAAGAGAAGCAGCAGGACAGAGACAATGAAAACTACAACACAGGGCACCAGAAAAATATCCATACTCAAAGATTTGGAACCAAATAAGATACGATGAAGAAAATAATATTGGGAAGGCAAAGGAACTGAGGGAGTCTTGACTTCCTCCATCTATCCTTGATTGCCTTTTTAGGATAAAGGAAAGGGCTGAGACAGTCTGGSGTTTATTAAAATCCTCATTCAATTTTCGTTTGTTAATTAAGAAAAATCAAGGAAGAGATACACAGACTCTATTTGATTAGAAGTATTTATGCAACTATGTGTCCTAACAGATTGAATTTCAAAGTCGTCGACAAAGTCATGAGTGCTTTAAAGTAGCTCTCTTCTGATCTTTTAGATTCAATTATTCAGACTTTTTTTCTGGAGATGCTAACATCACATCACATGCAGAGTCTGTCTCATATTTGTCCAACACAGTTTATAAGACAAGGCTTTAACCCAGGACATTTAAGCAGTTGTGCTTCTGCTTTTATGCAGCAGCCAGACGCTCAAGCTGTCATCTTCATTAGCATCAATTCTCTTGTGTTCCTGAATCCCAACATCTTTTTCAGTAGTACCTGCACCTCCCAGTGCTCTCCACAGATGAGCAACTTTTCATTAGATAAACAGGTAGATCAGTGCTTTCAGGACTAGATCCTAGCCAATATCCTCTGTTCCCTTCAGTCCCTCCTTCATATTAAAATGTAAGTAGGTAACCCTTTGTCTGTATATAATGGGTGACCAAAGTATCATACATGTCAGATAATGATAGACATACATGTCCTATCAGCAAAGTATATGAGMCTGCCTAAAAGGTAAAAGATCTACTTTTTACAGCCTAAATTTTAAAATCGTGCCCAGCACTTACGCCTGCTCCCTCATCCTCTTGCAACACCTCCTGTGTCAGTATTACTAATTTTCCCATTACACAAATTTCTCCACGTTTCATTGCTAATTTGTGTCATATTCTTCAGTGCCATTTATACCACTGTTGTGACTTTAGGAGGTCCAGTAGATCAGGCTTGGGTAGATACTTTTCTCCCTCTAATCAGACATACTAACTGGCAATAAACCGCATTGACACACTCACAGTAATATATTTCTATTTCTGTACAAGTATAGATTCAAAGCAGTAGATTCAAACTTTGACTTAGGTATAACTGAAGGCAGAATTTATCCTACAGGTGTATTGGTTTTAACATTCAAATTCCTCTGTGATAGCTACGGCACATTTTTTCTGTACAAGGCACCTGTCTCAGGTACCTGTGGGATTATTAATACTGAGTAATCACTTCAGAATTGCAAAAGCCACAGTGCCTTTTTCTCTTTCACTTTTGCTATATGAGTACCAGCCACGGGCTAACTTGGGTATTATTAACCTTGTTCGTTTACTGTATAAAATGAAAACAAGAGGTAACAAAACCTTGCAACACCTTCCTGAGCCTGGCAACAAACACTATGCTGAGCTCTTTCTAGTGTAAATTAGCATAACTCTCTCTTTGCTTACTTAAACTTGCTGACATTTGTGCCTCCAGCTTTTTAATGTTCCAGAGGTGATTCTCAGAGCTGCTGTGTATCTCAGCTTTTACCAGTGCACCTGGGTTAAAGTCAATTAGAGAGGAGATATTCAGCAGCTCTTCAAATCAGACCTATCTATTAGAGCTATTCAAGAGATGTATCCTTTTATCTGAAGGATGGATTGAAATATAAATATTTCATTTTGGGTCATTTTTTTCATTCTGGCAGGTATAGTTCTTTTTCCTTTTTGTTGAAAAGAAAACCCAGTCACTTGGGGTTCATGCAAAACATTTTGTTCCGTCTGAAACAGAATATTTTATTTTGGCATACTTGAAATAAAAGGCAAGAGAAGCCACATTTTAGATAAGCAAAATGTATACTGATTTTACATTTTTATCTAATAACCTAGTGCTCAGGAGATTCGTGTAAAGGTATGAAATGCACAGGGTCAAGACCTTTCTTGATGTAGGGATCTGACCATTTACAGCACATATAGTTACTAAAGCAGTCTCAAATATTTTGGTGGAGGTAGCTCTCTCTCAGCCTTTTCTGTCAGACCCATGATATTCTGTACAGACTATTTAAATATTCAACAGGCAAGAGGAAAGCATAAAAATGACTACATGGCCTGCTTTTTCAGGTGTTCTTCTGGGCAGGATACATTAATTCAAATCCCTGCTCTGAGTCAGCCAAAAATAGAACTGCGATTTCGCAGTGTTCCAGCACCTCACTTATGGGGAAAAGTGACTTTGACTAACTGGATTTTATGGCAAATGCTTATAAGCTGTCTTCACATTTCAGAATGCTCTGCCACTCTTATTTGGGACAATAACAATTTGGTAGATTTGTCTCTGAGCTGTGTTTCCCAGTGAATGACTGATTTGTTGACAATGTAATATCCAGCTATACTGGGTATCTATTATAAAACATACATACTGAAAAGAAAAGGAGATCAGCCAAAGAAGCAGCTACCTCCACTTACCAGACAACAACAGAACTTAAGAACACTAAAATGTTTCTCACTCTAGTCAACTAGTACTCTAGTTTTCTTTTTCTTTTTTCCCCTTACGTGATATTTTAAAGAAATGTCAGGAAGAAAAAGTTCTCATGATTACATCCAACACTGATTCCATTTCAAAGGAAGGGATTATTCCAAAACTATCTGCAGAGAAGGTCTGAAGTAGTGTCTGTAGAACACAGCTTTAAGTAAACTCCCAAGACATGTATTTTTTGGCAGTTTGACTAACATTTCTACACAATTCAAGGAAATTATCTGTATTTGTGTTCGTGCTGCACCTAGTGCAACAGAGATATGTTGCTACAGTGGATCTCATTCTGTAATCTCTGGGACAATGAAAATATGCAATGGGAGCTGGTGGAAAAAAGCAACTTTGAAACATCCGTACTAAAAGCACCAGAAAGTGAGGAAAGACAACAATACCTGGAAGATATTCTGCTTTACCAGACCTTAGTCGTCTTCATCAGTAGGACTGTTATAGAGCCTTGCAGCCTCCTGAAGTCAAGGCTTCCTGTAACCACGAGGAAGAATGAGTATCTCTTTTGGAGCAATTAACTCTTTGGCTGAGCAGTTGTGAGGAAGACCAAAGCCTCTGACAAGAAATGGTTTAAATATTTTGGTGAGAACGGCAAAGGACTGTTGCACAGGACCTTAGGTACCCTACTTCCTTAGCCATCATCACCTGCTGCGTGGGAGGGGACACCCAGATAAGGATGTTCATCTCCACTGTGCCAGAGGACCCCATCGCTGCTCTTCCTGACTGGCTACTAGGGAGAGTTTTTCTTTTCTCTTTTTTCTTTCTTTTTTTTTTTTTTTTTAACTTTTTTTTTTTTTTTTCTCCCTTGTGCCCTCTTTTCCTCCCCTCCTTCCTCCCTCACTCCCTCCATCTCTAGCTCTCTCTTCCCCCTCCCCCCCCCTTTGTAACTTTCACCATTAACAATCCATGTGTGCCATCAGCTATGAGCTGATGTATCTCTGTGCAGGTGAATCTGTCCCAACATCCTTTGTGCGATAGGACCTATGACTACAATGGTAAAAGTAGCAAAGAGATAGAATATGGTAGATGAGAGATACTAAAAAGAATTTTGAACAGTAATGGAGGAAAAGCTGGAGAAACAATATCAGACAATGGAAGAATAATAATGAACTTTCAGAAGAGAAGATTCAGAAACCAGAAACAAAGAAACTAAAGTCTGAAATCATATTCCAGAGGTAAAGGCAGTATTAGAAATCCTGATATTGCAAAGACAACAGCAAAAGGCACCAAGTACTAATGCCCAACTCTTTCCCTTAACAATGTATTTGATTATTTTCTTTAGCATCCATGTGCACTGCTCTTTTTTGACAAATTTATTAAATGAAGCCTGAAGAAAGGGTCTGGTACTTATCTATTTGATCATCTGTATAAAAATGCCTATAGGTGATCTCCCTTTTTCCACCTAAATTTCATTTCTTTTGCCATCCATCTGAATGATTGTAAATAAAGAATAAATAAAGCAAGCTTGATATTTTATGTTTCATTTTCTATTTGCAGGTTTCAGATTTGAGACTAAGGCTCAAAGTCTGAAAGAAGGATAGCACAGATTTTCTATTTTCCTATTCATAAGCAGAAGAATTGGGTATTTCTGAATCACATGAAGCAAATAAAAGTCTTTTTTATTATTATTCATAACTAAAATTCTGGTCTATTTTTATTCTTACTGTAACTTTTATGGAAAGCTATGCATCTGAGTCAGCACCTCAAAGCAAAACTCATTTCCAATTCATGATATCTCTTTTTCCTCCAATTACTTAGCTTCATTTCCTTCTCATTTCATTTTTTCCCTTTTGACTCTCACTCACTCAGATGAAATTGCTACACAGTGTAATTCTCCATTTGAGAGAGATGTATCATATACTTGAGTAGGCTTTAGTTTAACTAGGCTTTCTTCTTTGTTTTTTTAAACTACCATAATTACATGGCCTTGACATATAGAGCTAGAGTGTAGGAAGGAGAAAGACTGTACGGGAAGAATGCCCATTTGTGCATTTTATTATCGCTGTTGCGGTCATATCTTCGAAGTGTCATTTTTCACTCTTCCTTTCCATACTGTTGTGTTGATGGCCTGTCAGGTTTCTAAATTTATCTCTTTCACGTTTTTTGCACTCTTCAGCTTTCCTCAAAGCTTGATTCTATTCATTCTAGCTCCTCTACTTCTCTTTCTTTTCCATAACGTATATCATTTTTTCTGCTCTACTGTATCATCAGCTGTGATTGCCAAAACTTGAGTTATTTTCAGTAATATTAGGGTGCAAGGAGATGTCAGACATACGATTTTGTGTGCACTTCCTCTTTAAAACTCAAGGTACTCAGTGTTCTTGAATAGGAAGAATTTCCAGAGAGGATCCTATAAAGCATCTGACAGAAGTGCTAAGATATTAATTAAAAATTCATCCCAATCTGTAAATATATTTCTAATCACTGCCTTTGCAGTGGATTTTCTTGGCACACATCCTGCACTTGCCTAGAAACACGTTGGCACTTTTAAGGGTTCCAGTGCAGCAAGATTTTCAGTGCCTTGAGAGGTAGTTCTGTGAATCATCCACCCACAGCAGTACAGAGGAAAAAGATCCTCATCCAGGTCTATGGGGAGGGAGATATTTTTTCATTATTTTCCCAAACAAATGTCTTTGTCTTAATGATGGCAGAGCAAAAGGAGTCTCACTTACATGTACAGGAAATCGCTAACTGAGCTTGCTCATGGTCCTCCACCGTATTTGATGCCTGGGCATTGCTGCAGCCTCCATGACCTATGATACCACAGAGCTCCAGAAGATTAGGAAAAATTGAAATGTATTTAGTTTACTCACAAAGCAAGGACAGAAAAAAAATGTCCTGACTGTTATATATACTATTTTCCACAATAACTGTGGTTGTTTTTTTAAAGACTACTTTGCAGAAAGAGAAATGGCAGGTATAGCAGTAAGTCTGCTATTAAAAATCATGTGCTCAATGCACTAGAGTGCTTATTCAAAAATAGCTCATACACAGAAAAATATACCCCCTGTAGCATTGCCAAGGTCAGTGAGAGTTAAGATGATCTGAACAAATGTGGATTCTGCAACCGAAAGCTTAATGTTAAACATCAAGTACTTCTGAAGTTTCCCTTGAATTTGAGCAAGTCAGATCGTTGCAACTTACTTTTCTTAGCAGGTTGCTTCTCTCCAGTGACATCCAGACATTATTTAATATTATCAGACTGAGTGACATGATGACAACTGTATAAAAGTGTAGTGTCTCTGGGTCAGATTCTTCAGTGAAATCGAGACAGTATTCTCAATTTACCTTAAYTGATGACATGACCAAGGATCCTAAAGTACAATTCTTACTGCAAAATGGATATGCCAAACAGAGAGTGTCCAGCTGCTCAGAGGGGAACACCTTCCAAATGGAGGGTACCCAAAAGATTGACAAAGGCTCTCCTTTGTAACTCAAACAGGATTAACTGGCAGATTTGGAAGACTCTTTTTTGTGGGTCTTTTGATTTGCAGACAGCAAAAGCAAGGATCTAACCCCAAAGAACAATATACCCAATAATAAGCCCAAAGGTAATAAAAAATTATCTGAGCCATCAAGCTGTAAGTAGTCATGCAGTACGGGGCAAGGAAAAGCTAAATGCAATTTTAGCATTGGTACAGTATATCAATGTATGCTTGTTCAGAGTAGTTCCATACTCCATTCTTGATCAAAGAAGACTTACTTTCTTTGTTTTCAGTTGTGATGGAAATGCCTTAAGTGAAAAATATCTGAAACTTTTTCAGTGGATCTATGGAATAAATACATTCTCTCATACCTGTGTTGATTCTGCAGGGCTAAAAGGAGTAAAACTAAAAAAACCTTTATGTTGGTCAGCAGCTCCAAATACCTAGAGGGAGCAGAGCTGAGTTAGGCAGTGTTATTTTTATATAGCCACTGTTCACAGAAGTACAGCAGTTCAAATATAAAAATGACGCAGTCATAGCAACGTGAAGAGTGAGCAATTAAAATCACCAGAACTCTTTGAGCAAGGCTTTGCTTGGGTATGAAGTGAGCACATATCCAGAAACAAGCCAAGAATCCGTATCCAAAGGAATGGTGCTTCCAGCAGGAGCAGAAGGTGCCTGAAGAGAGGCGAACTGACGCTCTCCCTGCACTCTAGGTGTGGGACTCCCATTAATAGTTAAYGGCAACAATACACAGGGAACAAGGTGAGAACAACTCCTTATACAAGAGTTCAAGAAAGCAATTAAATCTGAATTCCCAAAGAACATTTTTGGCAAGCTTACAATTAGTTCAGATGTGAATATCCTCCTTCCCCAGTGTGTTTACACATACAAACAGACACACAGCAGAGGCAATAACTGCGGCCCTGGTTCTGTAAGAGTTCATCTATCAAGACTGAGGTATTTATATCTTCCTTGCACACCTGTACACAGTGCTCTGTAAATGGTTCTGCAAATATCATATTCCATATGTTTTATTGTACATATGTTACTGTATTTAATACAAAGATCCATTASCCTGAGGATAAAGTGGCTTCCGTCATCTGGATATGTTTATTTTTGAAAGCTTTTAGCACTTTCATGGCTGCATGACAAGTTTAGACTATTACAGTATATCCTAAGTGTAAACTGAGATTTGGAATCAAAGTACAGCTTCATTTATTCAGTATTTGCTGCTTGTTAATCTTTTTTTTTTCCTTGAAAATGCCCACCAACTATTTAACAACCCACAGTGCATTGTAATGTCATATATAAACTTGTCTTGTGGTTATAGTAAATAACATTTCTCAAGATCACATGGAGTCTCTCAGTATTCTTCAACTGTGTGGTCAAAATGGAGCTGTAAATGTTTCAGTAGTCCATGTCTAACAAAGTGCTGGTATTATTCATACCATTTTGTAGGTCAACTTGCTGATTACTACAGATGTATGTATATATGTTTATATATGAATACATATACATAAATAAAGACAGGCAAAGACAACACATGTTGGTATGTGCCAAAAAAACCTCTACCCATAAAGGACCAYCCATAAAACTTAGAGTATAATTTAAGCGCCTGACTTTGATTTGGATTTCTATTTTCCTTAACACTGTTTTCATGAGTTTGTAACCTCTGTTACTTACAAAGCCTCAGAACTAGTCACAACTGACTGMTAATTCAGTATCTTCCTTGTATAGGGAATATCAAGAAGAGATAGTTATATGAACTGATTTTGCCAACAGTAAGACAAAAGTATTTTCCACTCAAAATGTTGACCTCCCTTACTGAGAGAATTTGGTCAAAATCTGTTCTGATTTAAAAACTAGAGAGGCSTCTAGTTCTGTGATCTGGAGAGCCAGGAAAGAAGTAGGTATGTTTTTATAGTATCATGACTGGAAAGTCCACATCTACACAGAGTAAATGTCTATTTTCTATAGCAGCCGCAGGATCTGCATGCAGTAATGGCAACTGGATTGCAGAAAGGAAAGATCTCTTTCTTCCCAGCTCATGTGGCTTTCTCCACAGGTTGTATAACCACGTAGTCTGTAAGTTTACATATAAAAGCTTGGTCCTATGGATACAAATAAGGATAACAGGACCTAAAAACAGGATTGAATTTCATTAGAAATTAATGTGATAACATGCATCATAGGTATCGAGAAGAAGGTAACTATGACTTTTGACTTGATGTAGAGCACAAAAGCAAATACTAGAAGATTATATTCATGCATAAAATGAAAATGATGCTTTCATTAATTAATTCTCTACATGCTTACATTAGGTTATACAAAAGAGTTTGAAGTTCAAAATTGCCTTTTCTTAAGAAGTACACTGGAGAAGAAAAAGACAGATGACACTTGATTTAGGTACACTACAATTAGAAAAGTGTGAATATAATTTTTACTATTGGTAAAAAAAGTGCAAATATATTAAAATGTAGTACATGCATTATGCATTTTGCTGGTCTTCTGTCATACAAGAAAAAATTTACCATAAAATAACATAATATGCTTCAACTTCAAAAGTACTGTGCTTTTGGTTTTGATTGAACAACAAGAAAGCTGGGGAAAAAAAAAGATAACAGCTCTTTCTGACATTTTACTAAGTTTTCAAAAAGCCCTCAAATTTCAGAACAAAAATTAATATCCAGAAATTCAACCTGTGTTCTATGAGCTTAAAAAGCTTAAAAGTAAATATTCAGTTTTCTCCAGTGGTTCACTGAGCCTTGCCCAGGTTCAGCTGGTAATGAAATATTGCCATGGCAGAGAAGTTAAAGGGAGTATAGTTATGAAGAATTTGGTAAATATGAGTGGAAAACCCCCAACAACTTCCACGATTACTGATATATGTGCCTTTTCTTTTAATATTCCTTTGTCTTCTCATCGTTTCTGTTTGTTTTCCTTGAATATTCAACAGTAATGTTTGTTGACAGTACTATTCATCTAAAGAGATGTTTACAGATAATTATACCATATGGAAACTGAACTGTGAGATACAACTGGAATATGATACTGGCAACTTCATTCTACAAGTTACAAGGAGCTGATCATTTTATATCAGCTTATAACTTTCCAAAACTGAAAATCTGTGTTCTTGGGAAATTCTAACTTTTCATCTGCCCATCATATGCCGAATTACCTTACCTTTTCCACTCCAGCTTTAACTCTTAGTAGCACGTTCTGACTGAGATATGGGAAGATCTTCCCAAGTCAGGCTGCAGTTGTAACTTTACTATGAGCCCTGAGCAAATGGTACGGATGTGAATAATCACTGAAAATCAAAAACTTTGCTCGCTGTCTCCTTCCATTTTCCTGCAGACCATCTTTCTCCAGGAGCACCAAAGGAAGGGGGAGAAGGCAAGAGTAGGAGGCCCTGTCTACGCTGCTCTCCAATGCACAATGGAAGGAGAACAGTGGCTCTTTGAAGGCTGCTTTACTTTTGCTGTAGGTAGAAAGCAAATGCAGCCTTACTCCGTTGTACCAAAAAAACAAGGCAAGCAGCAATGTCACTCATTAAGAGCAGTATCTGCTAAAATACCAGTTATGTACATTTTTTGCTCTGATTTGCTGTTTGAAATAGGAGGGAGCTCTAGTGAACAAGGAGTAGAGGAGTGGGGCTGGGGCAGATTATCCTAAACTTCAGCCTTCCAACCCAGGAGTTAGGTGTAGGCTACTTGCACTTTGCAGACTGCAGAGACTTGCATAAATAACGTGAGCAGTTAATGTTTGGGAAGGTTTCCTGTAGTTAAAGAAACATGTTTCTTTGTGTTAAAGAAATACAATACAAGCTCTTACTATGCTGGCACCAACGTTTAATTCCATTCTCTTCACCAGAAAATACTAACAGAGTTCACTAGATCTTGTCTAAGGGGGGAGGAAGGGAAAATACATTCACAATACATAGTCTTGTAAAACATGAAGATGACATCAAGAAAGCAATCAAGATGATATGGATGCTATTTATAACTAAAAAGAGAACATCCATGGACAAGAGAAGTATTGAAACCATTGAGCCTGGAGCATTCATAGGGTACCCTAGAACTGTGTGAAAGGCACGCTTTTGCCTTAAATAGAAGAGAAAGTATTGGAAAACTGTGAATAGTCTCCATATGTAACAAAGGTCACTGCTTTTTAAAAGGTCACCTCGGACAAACCTTAAATTCTTCTGAAGTCTTTCTGCTGGACCATAACCTAAGATAATAACGCAGAGTATTCCTACAAGTCTCAGGTGTGTGTTTGKGTCATTAGCTGTGGCACACTAGGTGTCCCAGGGCTGTTCAAAGTAATAATTGTTCTGTCACTTTATAATGTAGCAGACAAACAGTGGCATACATAGCCTAGGATCAGTCAGTGGTGAACACTTACATGACACATATAACAAGATACTCAAACATTCAATTGTCTGTTAGCCTGTGCAAAGTGCAATTCTA
Organism: Phoebastria nigripes; assembly: GCA_035582835.1. NCBI lineage: Eukaryota > Metazoa > Chordata > Aves > Procellariiformes > Diomedeidae > Phoebastria > Phoebastria nigripes. The sequence continues at coordinate 92,029 of JAYKAV010000343.1, read as the reverse complement.
CATGGAGAGGGAAAATACCCTTTGTTTCCATTTGAACATGCATTATTATTGCTGTCTGCTTAAGTGCTCATAGTTGAACACATTACATTTTTATGGTCAGAAAAGCAAAAAACTGTGTTTTTAAAGCATTTATGATGTTGGACCTGCTTCTGAGATGGAAGGAGGAAAATAATCAATTCTTTTGGTACTTAGGAGCAATTAATATTCATCTCTTGCCTGATCTGGCACTGAATTTGTCTTGGATTACTTGGAAAATTGTCGTCTTCATAATCTTTTTGTTATGGGCCTGTAAAGCAATCCTAATGAACTGGACAAGCCCTGAAGCATCTCTAAGGCTTTATGGAAAAATTAATTGAGGATTCACTGCCCTTGGAATTTACTACAAGTGGAACTTAATAGCTCAGGCAAATTCTCTCCCATATGTTAATAAACTACTGTGGCACTGTGGTGCTTCTGTCTTGGCTTCTCCTCAGTTATTATTCCTGTGTCATCTCAAATAGCTGCTACAGGATCATATTAATATAATTCCCACCTAATCCCGTTTCCCTTTTTCCCCTTTCCTGTGTCAGCAGCATTTCAATACGTAATCTTTTACAGCGTACGCTTGTTTGTTCCATGTATTTCAGCACACTTTCTAATGGCCACTTCCCATTCTATTCTACTCTGCATGACATGCTAACACTAAATCCATAATTTACTAGAGATTCTTCCCAGAACTGCTGTGGCTGGCTTGCTCTCTCTTGCTCTCTCTCTCCCTCTCTCCCTGCCCATCTGTCTCATACATAAAAAAGMGCCTAGTATTCCCAATTTTAAATAATCTAGAAATATATATTAGGAGTCAGGAAGCTCTGGTGTGATATTGCTTTTGCCACAGCCTTGCTGTGTGATCTCTTTATTGGCCTTGTCTCCCAGGTCTGTAGTTTGGGACAAGAAAGGATGGAGCCATTGTGTCCTATTGAGACACCAGCAGCTGAGTTCCACTGAGTGACCACATACTTTCTTCTAGTCCATGGCAGGAGGAAAGTTATAAAAGCATGAAAGCTCATGAAAGCATGAGCTGTCTTCATGGTCCTGTGCAACTACCAAGTGCAAATATACACATACTTATCTTTATATAGATAATATTCCTCACCCCACCTACTTGCAACAGTAGCTAAAGGTACTGTTTGCTCCACCTATTACAGCTTAACCAGTGGTTTGGAAATAATATGAGAACACATATTCACCCACACTGCTCTCACTGCACTTCCAGCCCACTTCTAATTCCTAAGTGCAGGCAGTTACAGCATCATTCAGGTTCGGACGCATGCAGAAGCTCACCTTGCAGGAGGCAGTCACTACTTGTACCTATGTTCTGCAGGACAAAGAAACAATATTGTAGGGAGGAATTGGGTGTTTCTATCCTCTCCTCCCCCCTTCCTCCCCAGTATGCCATCTCACTTAGATAGACCTCAAACCAGTGTAAACAGAAAATTCCACTTTATTATCAGAAACAGTGGTGAATTATGGTTAACATGTTTGTTAAATTAGACAATCCTTTGTGGCACTACTGAAGTCTAAAGTGCCTGAAGGCCATTCAAACACTGTTAGTATAGTCTAAACTGAAACATGTTTTCTATAGAAAGAAGCCACTTCTTTTAAAGAGAAAAACCTCTACATTTTCTTAAAAGAAACAAGCTTATTCTGCTGTGTCTAATGCAGCATGCCTTTAAGAAACTTCTCAGTATTGAGGCTATTACATTTTATTTCCACAGGGAAGTTAAAGTACTTGTTTAAAGTAAGTATTTTGAGAGAGGCAGAAACAAGACCATTATGTTTCTGCTTRATCCTGCATTTACCACCAAACAAAATGTTTACTCCTGTGAATAGTCCTAGGAATTTTAGATTTCTACCACTTCCATATGAATTGCTTTTCACTTCACTTTTTTTTTTAATAAGAATTAATTTCAGTGGGACCACTGGCACCACTAACGAGTACATTTACTATCAAATCTTTGCAAGGTAGTCAATAAGCACAAGTTTGATACCTGCTACAACTGAAATAACAAATAAATTGTATTAAAAGTTATAAAAATTGGTTGCCTATTAAATTTGTATTAGATTTTGGCTGTAGCACAATAATAGCAAAATAATGGTGTGCTGGACTTTCCTGGAATAAAAATATTTACCTCAGGGAAAGGATTCTGATATTTAAGTTCCTACTGTTCACCCTGGAATTTGGTTCAGCATGCCTGTTCATCAATAACATTTTTATATTTCTTGATGTTGTCATGACAATCCATATTTGGACTCTAAAACTATTCTCTCAAGTCCTCCACTTAGCTCTGATCTTTGCACTGATCTGCTTTTTTTTTTTCTTTTTTTTTTTTTTTTTCATTTACATTTTGCTTCACACAAAAGCAAAAAAGGCAATAGCAATTACTGTCTGAAATTACTGCCTAAAAAGGCAACAGCAATTACAAAAAAGGTAGTGTCTTGAAAAATGACAACTGTAGATGCTTAAATTTTGGCTCAGGATTTCTGCCTGAATACAGACTGTGAGATTTGTCCCAGTTAAAGCTTTATTTTAGTATCTTCAGCTACAACATGTAGCAAAGATGCTAGTTACTGCACATTTCTTCACAGACATGAAGAAAGAACCTTCTGGTACATTTTTTCTATGCCTTTATATTTTCTTGAATGGCCAAAAGGCAATGACCATAGTCTCATCTTTAAAAACAAGCAGTGCATCAAACACAGTAGATAATAACCCTTTCCAATTGAAAAGTAAACCTTGGCAGGGAAACTGACAGCTCTGAACATGACTTTGGTATATAGGTCTGGGAGGGTAATAATTTCAAGATGCGATCAAGATTCTGAAATTATTTAATGCTGCCTTCCTCTTTCCTAAAAGCAATCTAGGATTCCACTTTTAATATAATTCCAAATAACCTTTAAATATTTCTTTAAAAATATCCTAAACTATCCAGAAAAAAATGTTGAATTTTAAGGGAAAAAATCTTTAAAATTCCAACGTTCTTATTAAATTTACCTTGGGAACACTGATACAATCAACAAATAGTAGCAAATTCAAAAGCTTTGTTGAACACTAAGAAATGAAGTAGCCTAGGAAATATTCTGTCAAAATGTTTTATGGGCTAGTTGTTTTTGAGTGCAGTGATTATAGAAGCAATCCTCAAATGAAAACACTTTTTATGAGAAAGATTCGTAGTTTTCTGTAATTAGGAAAAAATGCTCCCAGTTCTAGTCTGTTGAGCCAGGGGGGGAAAAAAAAACAACAGGAAAGAATATCTCAATATTAAATAACAGAGAAATAATGGTGACCAATGAGACAGAGAGTATATAGTCAAGCAGAAACTATGGTCATAATAAGATCTCCTTCCAAAGATAATTTTGAAAAAATTTACAGCATACAGATCTCTCATCTCCTTCCCTTCCCTTCCCTTCCCTTCCCTTCCCTTCCCTTCCCTTCTCTTCCCTTCCCCTGCACAAAAAGACCCACAGGAAAGAATCCTTTCTTTCTCATGATAAAGTCAAAATACACTATATTTTGAATGACAACATTTGAAATCCTCAAATGCTCTAAGTACTGCCTACAGTAGGAGTTTAAACAAAATGCCTAAGGCAAATCAATATTCTCCTGCCTTATTCTGTCATACTTAGGCCTTTTGTGATTTGGCAAAGTTTAATATTGCTGTATCTGAGCCAGTGGTGAAATCTGTGAGACTGTATATGGCTAAGAGGCTCCCACACATGTGATTACCTGCACTTAAAAACAAAACTAAAAAAAAAACCCATAACACAACTCTCAAAACATTTTGTTCTCAGTCTTAAACTGAATAATAAATCCACATGCCCTGATTTATTATGAAGACGACCTCAGGAAGCATTTGAAAGGATAGCTCTCCAGCTGTAAACATCCATTCCGAATTTTACCACAGGTACGTGCACTTTCATATGTTCTGTAAATACATGCATTATTGATTGCATTCATTCTAAGCAATGGCTCATATCTTCAGTACAAAACAGATCCCTTAAAATTTTCATGAAACACAAATATTTCAGCTGCTGCTTTGAAGAAAAATGTGACTAGACCATTTTAACCATCTCTATTTCTAGTTTAGCAACTTGATTTGGAATTTTGTTTTTTTTCTCTTGAAAATAAGAGAAAGGAGAAGGATGAAGGCTTTCTAATAGGGGCTGCCAAGAGAATCTGCTCCTCTATTCCACTAAGTATGAAAGTTAAATTCCTCTTTAACTCTCTGCCCTTCAGTTTGCTTCTGTGCATATCTGCCTCTGTACACTTGGAGAAGGCATCTGACATCTCCAGGGCTAATAATAATGTTGCCAGATAGCAATGTTGCTCCTGGAACAGGTTGTCACAGACCAACAGGCTGTAACAACAGGCTGAGGCAATTACGGTGCATAACAGCAAAAGCAGTGAGTTACTTCCCGACTGAGACAGACTGTTGCTCTGTTTGCCTAAGGGATTTTCCCAGTGATATTAGCTCTGACCATTAGATGCCCAATTACAGCAGCTAACAGAGAAGCGGAGCACATCTGTCTTCAGTGGGGGCAATTGAGACTGTGAAGTGAAGTAAAATAAAGCAGCTTCTACTTCATAGCCCATAAAGTTCCTGGAATCCTGGTTACAAGGGCCAACAGAGAGAGGCAATGGCCTTGAGGACAGCTCAGATATTAGGGAAGAGCTGAACTGCAGAGAAGTTGGTAAAGGAGGTTCAGCCAAGACTCCTGTAACTCTCAGCCAACAGGGCTTGAAGAAAGAAGGCAACCAAGACGTATTTTGCCTTCTCATGCATAGCTGAAGCTGCACCTGGAAGTTGGCTATTGTCAATCACAACTTAGGCTGGCAGGACTCAGTAGTACAATGAGCTGCCGAAAATTGGTTCCTAGCTACAGTCAGTTCGAATTAGCATAGATCCAGAGAAAAAAACTGTTGGCCCTGATCACAGGAACGATGATTAATTTAGTGGGATTCATTTTCTGCAGCAACCCAGGTGGAAATTGCTCTACCCTAGAAACAAACTTCCATACTGCAGCAGTCAAGAACTTCGGCCAATTGTCTTGTGACAACTCTTTACAGATAACATTAAACCACTTTTTACATCATTCCATTACATATTTCAAATTTCAAGAAGCTGAATACTTCAGGCTTTTTCCCCAGAGACTCTACTGAATGGGAAAAACTGAACAGAAAAACATCCAGGAAAAGATATATCCTAGATAAAAAAGAGATGGAGAGGGCCATAGTAGTTAAGGCACCTTATGCTCTTCCATAGATCTATACAGGAGTTTGGTACGAAGAAAGGGAGATGAAAAATCAGGAAGTAATTATTGGCTTTATCAATGCTTAATTGTACACATACACCAGAGATCCTATGAGGTCCTGATGGAACTGATAGTGAGTCCTTATTTCCRTCTCCCTTACCTGTTGAGAGGCAAAGTCCAAATGAAACTCCAACTCCAAAGGCAGAACTTGGGCAAGCACAGATACTTGTTTTCAACATAGCTGTCTTGCTCTTGACCTGAAGTTTTTATGGTTTGTTATGGACTTTCCAACAGCTGGTTTAATTGCTTGCTTCCACCTACTCCTCTCCTTACAGAACCTTAGTTACCTCAGGTAAGAGATGCAAAAGAATTAATCATGCATTGTTTTAAATAGCATAGAAACATGGAACAAGATCTGCCTTCATTTGCTCCAACTGCACATCATGCTCACCTTCAGGGTATACTTCTCAACACGATTTTTGTTTTTTAACAGAACAAATTTAACAAAATGTATTATTAGCAGTGGCAAAAGAGCTTGAGAGGCTCCAAAGCTCTGGAGTTTTGTGGGCATCATAGATAGGAACATGCATATTCTTGTTTTCCTGAAAAGCTGAGGCAAGTTGAAGCCAGTCCTTAAAATCTTTAAAATGCATTGTACAGATAGGACTTCCTTCTGATTTCACCTCTCACTCACAGTATTTCAAGAATCTTTTTTTTGTGTTCCTCTAGTCATTCATTTAAAAAAAAAAAGAAGAAGAAGAAGAAATAAAAAATAAAAAAATAAAAAACAACAGGCAGAAAACCTTTCTTTAGTTGTAGGAACACACACTTCATAATGAGAAAAAATTAAGATTCTTCAGTCGCACGTGGTTCTTGTGGTTTCTGCTGCAGCTGCTTGTCCCATTCCTGTCTCAGATATGTCTGTTCTTTATTTAGGTATGCTGCAGTCACTTAACCTCAGGGGTCTACAGCCTGGCATAGCAAGAAAAGATTAAATTGGTGCCAGTTTTGCCTTCATAAATCTGACTATAAACTACTGGTCTCCAGTAACTCCTGCACGAACACAGCAGCTGAGCCATACCTGTGATGGGGTGGGGAACCTCCAAAGTTTGAATGAGTACCCTAGAGAGGGGCAAAAGCCACTGCTGCTGTGCCAGGGTTAGCCATGCCCTCTTATGAACCAGACTTCTGCATTATACCAACCATTACATCATACACTGCTTATCAGGCATCACGCATCCATCTGGATTTCAGGGAGAACTGAGGAAGAGAATTACAAGCTTACACACACACACACAGAGTAGTGTATTGTGACATATTCTCTCAACCTTCACAAACACGAACAGTGACAAATGCAAATCTCTACCTAGAACAATGACCTTTCTGATGTCAAAATTAAAACAACCCTGAAGTATTGGTTCACCTTATTATGATATTAATTACATAAAAGTAAAAGGAAGACCTTGAGTGGTTAAAACATGAAGAGTCACATTCAGAATCCACCTGTGCTATTTGAAATTTTCTCCCAGATCCATAAATCAAATCTTTATATTTCATTCTTTATATCAATCTTCAGGGGTTTTTTTATATATTTTCAAAACCTAAAGGAAGGAATAAACATGCTAAATAATACTCTTGCTCAAATAAGATCTTTGACTGGATAGCATCATTTTTAGCCACTGTTTGGGTAGTAAAGGAACGCAAGATGTAAAAGAAAAGTAGTTGCTCTGAAAAAGTAAAGCAATGAAAGGAAAGAATGTGAAGAAGTTAAGCTATGGAGATATGAAGCTAAACTCTGTACAAGCAGTGAAATATTTTTTTCCAGCAATTTTGTCAAAGAGAACTAGATTTATGAAGATTAAAGTCTTACAGTTTTAAAGTTTTTTCTAAACTGAGTTTCTACTTCTTGAGATAAAAGCCAGTCAGCTTGTATGTTCCCAGCTATAACTTCCCAGGCTACATTTGAAAACATTGCCCTTTGTAGACACAGGACTAAATCCTGTATCCTTTGCAGATCAAGAAAATAATCCCATCTATTTCTATGAGTTAAGATATGGCTATAATTCTAATTTTTTTCCATATTTGTTAGCCCTTATTGCACATGACATTTCTCTTTGCATTACACTTTCTCTCACAGACTGTACCCAACAATATGCAAAGGAATCCCAGACTTGTCAGGATGGAAAAAGAGATTCATGCTACACTAATCTTTTAATTCCTCCTTTTTCCAAGCTCAGTGTTTGAGATTCTTTCATCATCATTTTTATTCATGTCTGAAACTAACCACCATTTTATTGTTGAATTATGGTTCCTCAACCAAATTGTTCTTTTCCACTGAATTCGAAGAGCTTGCATGGGGCTACGTTTTGGATTTGTGATGAAAACAGTGTTGATAACAGAGAGATGTTTTAGTCACTGCTGAGCAGCGCTTACACAGCATCAAGGCCTTTTTTGCTTCTCACTGCCCCACCAGCGAGTAGACTGGCATGCACAAGAAGTTGGGAGGGGACACAGCCAGGACAGCTGACCCCAAACGACCAAAGGGATATTCCATACCATATGATGTAATGCTCAGCAATAAAAGCTGAAGGAAGAAGAAGGAAGAAAGGGGGGACGTTCGGAGTGATGGCATTTGTCTTCCCAAGTATCCGTTAGGCATGATGGAGCCCTGCTTTCCTGGAGGTGGCTGAACACCTGCCTGCCGATGGGAAGTAGTGAATGAATTCCTTATTTTGCTTTGCTTTCATACGCAGCTTTTGCTTTTAAAAGCTATTAAACTGACTTTATCTCAACCCGTGAGTTTTCTCACTTTTACCCTTCCGATTCTCTTCCCCATCCCACTGAGGGGAAYGAGTGAGCAGCTGGGTGAGGCTTAGATGCCTACGGGGGTTAAACCATGACAGAGACACTTTCCATAGTTGAATTCAGCAGTTACTTATGGAGCCATCTCTGAAGCCACGTTTTTCACAAGAACATGCAGTCCTGCTCTACAGCTGCTAAAACAGATGTTCGTTGGATCGAGTACTGTGCAGGTATGTAGAAACACATCAAGCCACGGAAAACTSTTCTGATGTTCACTTTCAAAATCTGAGAAGCAGAACATGAGAAACAACATTCACTCTAAACATTTTAGAATAATAATAGTAAATTAATATTTATCACAAGAACAGATTTATTTCTAGCCAACGTTTTACCCAGCATAATGCTATTTCCTAAATATACTATTTTCTTGGGAAAATTCTTTCTTACATTCTCCTGCTTTGAATAGTCTTCCCATTGCTCATACATGAAAGATAATGTAGTTATGGGATAACCTCTGACTTCTCTATGGGCTTCATTTCTTTCCTTTCTCAATTCTTCACATTTTTCCTAATCTGTCCCTAAGTCTGAAACATCACACTACCTCTGGCATATGCTTCCATCTCTTCTTTTGGATTCTACCTTTAAACAAAGACTGCTCACTTTTCTGAAAGTGCTTAAAATGTTGATCCACCTCAGTAAATATGCYGTCTCCAGTCAGCAGTGCTTTATATTGAAATGTTTACATTTTAATTAGAACCATCCTTTGGTTGCTATCTGTAAGGCCCAATCCTGTCTGCCACATCATGAAATTAATTTAGGAAGAAAAGTCTATGTGTTTTCGTCTTTTATACTGCTGAGTCAGTCTAGTATGAAAATAAGAGATGTCAATAATCTTAAATTAAATTAATTCTATTCAAATCGATCTGTGCAGTGCTGGAAATGGGTAGACTTAGCAGGGAAAGTGGAAGACCACAGGGTAGATGATAACAGAGAAGGAATCTCTCTTTAATCTGATTTTGGACCAAACAATAGGTGAAGAGGACGCACAACCTCTAGTAGCTCTTTCCCTCTTGCACAAACAGAGCAATGACCCTGGCAGCCTCATTCTGCCAAGCGCCCCAGCATCTGCTCCAGCAAAGCCCCTCGGCACACACTCAGCTCTGGTTTGGAAATTACCCAGGGGGCAGCTGAAAGCTACATCCGCTTCCTGGACTTTGCTGGATCAGAACCAGAATATCCAGCATCTTCAAGCAATTCCTGAAACATTAAGTCTATTTTGGAAGATGTTTGAAAGGGATCTAAGAAAGCTTGGTGGATTAGTAAAGCAGCAAACACTTGCATATTTAATTAAATTTCTTGGTACAGAAACACAAGAGTGAACTTAAGGTCACTTACACCTTTAATCTATCTATATCTGAAGCTGCATACTAAGATCCTCTTCCTTGATACATGTCCATGTTAAACCTGTCTAGAGGAAAACAGAAGAACATAAATAGAAGAACACAACTGGAAAAAAAAAAACGCACATACGCTTCTGTATGTAAACTATTCTGCGTGCTTGAATCTAGTTTTAAGCAAAGGTGTCAGTTCTCATTTTTTATAAATCAGTTCACCAATTCCTACTTGGGAGGTAACTGCTCAGAGTTCTCACATGGTTGCTCTCCTAGAGGAATCTAATTTCTGAGTTTCAACATGCCCAAGGCATCTGTTTTCCTTACCGACAAGACACAATTTTCTGTCACTGACATCAGAGGAATTATCAGTACATTTGACAACAGTGATGTTCAGCACTGAATATAGCTATCATATCAGCAAAAATAACATGGCAGCTTACTAGAAAAGTTGTGAAAAGAAGGACTTGGAAAGCTTTCATTTATGTAAAAAAAAAAAATTAAAAATCAATATTTTTTTGATAATATAATATAAAAAAATTATTAACATTTTAATAAGTGGCTTTTTAAGATAGAAAAACGCCTCTTGGTCACAGCAAACTCTGCCTGGGGATGCCAAGAAGACAGTGAAKAAATGATTGCTTGGCAGTGTTTTACATCAATTATAGATAAACTAGTAAATAATTTGAAACTGTTGCTCAGAGACAGCAAGAAATGACATTTGGAATTTTTTTTTTTTTTTTCAGAGAAAACTTTCAGATACTTCTGTATTTGGCTTCTTTTTGATGATCTTTCACTCTTTGAAGACTGCTGCAAGATTCAACAAGCCTTAGGAACTAGACTGTAGATCATTTTAAGCTATATAAAAAGTGACATAATCAAATTCAAACATTAGCAAATACCTGCACATAAGGGTTTTGGTGTTAGGGCTCTTGACTGTTTACTAGAAACACAAATACCCTGTCAATACTACAGAACACAAACCACATGTTTTTTATATATATGGGTATTTTAATAAAAGAACTGGTTAGGAAAGTGGAGGCCAGTTTGTGTTAAAGAATTTGTGTTAAAGGACACCTAAGTCCAAGTCTTGGCTCTGCAACAGACTTCCAGCTTACATTCATATAATAAACCACTTAGGTTCTTCTTTTTGAATGCATCTAATAAACAATTAACAATATGTCTGTGTTCAACGGTTTAAGAACTAAGAATAATGTTTTCAAATTTTTCTTTTTTTTTTTTGCTTTAGAAATCAAAATTCCACTTTCAAATGCCTGAGAATGGTGTGCAAACTTTAGCAAAATGTCTCCTGAGGTTTTTTGTTGGTTAAGTGAACCTGGTGCCACTGAGCTATCTTCATGCTCAGGAAATAGTGATGGCCTGATTAGAGTCTGTTGAACTCAACACCTGTCATCTCATTTTTTAGAGTGAGCGCCAGTGCTTTGTTCTCCTAAAGGCTGATTTGGACCTTTCTTGGTAAGCTAACTGAGGAGACTTTCTTTTGTCATTTATTATTGACACTCATAAAACCAAATAACATTATGTAACTCATAACATAATTCTTCTCAGCATGAGGCAATCAGGTGATTGATATCTTTGGTAAGTCGTCAGAATTCACTGAAATTGACAAAACTTCCAGTTTGTAAATTCAAGTTAACTTGGAGCAACCAGACATCCATTTCAATTTTTGTAGGCTAAAATTTTATAATACAAAAAAAATTACTTATTATTACTTTTTTTTTTTTTTCAATAAAAAAAAAATGGCACTAAAGATTTTTTTTTTTCTTCTTTAAAATCAGAAAATAGTAATAGCAGCAGCATAAGATACTGTGGCTGTTTACATTACAGTAGCAGATTGAAAGGCCACCACCAAAAGATGATAATCTCACAGTGTTAGGTGCCACTTTACAGGCTGAGTGCCAGAGCTTACAGTTTAAATAGGCATGGCAGAAGTAGCCTGGATTTATAGTGTCATTTCCACTGAGTCTTAGAGGAAGGAAGACCAAATCCTTGGGGTTGGTTAAGTGCTTTGGGGTTGGTTAATCGTTTCTTCGACTTCGCTTCTTGAATCTTTCTACCTGCTAGTCCCTAATTTGAAACCAGTCATTAAATTTCAACAGAAGTACCCTCTCCCTTGCACTCCTTTTCAGCACAATATCAATAACTTCAACTCAGTGGAACAGGGGATGAGATACTGTATGCAAAGCAGACTGAAAAATGCAGTCTGTCTGACATCAGCTGGACTACAAAGACAGAGAACAATTTAACATTTCTCTTCTGACCTATAGACTTCATATAGTATCTATTAAAAAAAACAAAACAAAACAAAACAAACCAGTGTAAGATTTAGGGTGCATCAAATGGTTTTCTAAGTTCCCCTACTGCAGTGAATGCACACAAAAACTTACTATGTCTTAAAATACTGTGCCTTGAAAACAACCTCACTGAAAAATAAGACAAAATAAATACCCTTTTGGTTTTTTTGTCTTTTCTTCAAACATAAGGCACTGTATAGTCCCTCTGCTTTATAAGAAGGTTTTATAGTTTGTTTACTGTGTAAGACTTGTACAGAAGGTCAGCACTATGTAGACTAGCATAGGAAAGTGATAAGTATATATTCACACCTGAAAGAATGGTGTCATATTTATTTGTCTCCAGAATCATTGAATTATTGTCCTGAAGGAATGAAAGATTAAATTCACAATCTAATCATTCTCTCACAATTCTTTCATCAAAGATGCTGAGGGCAATTTTTGGTATAGACATTTAAAATCATGAACATGAATTAATATCTATRCAAGCAAATAAAAATGACTGTTGGCCACTAGTTAATTGTCTTCTATGGCCACTGGAAGTATAAGCAGTTAGGAGTTTATTGTTTGTAAATATGATGTTAAGTTTTTGTGGCTTTGATCAGTTCACATAATCCAATATAAACGTATGTCAGAGGAATGGGGTAAACTTCCCTAGGATCCTTTCCAAGCCTATGCTTTTCCTTGTTTTTTGAAGATGTTTATCTGATAGGACTTACATACAGTTACAGAATTGAGGGTTGGAATGCCAAAGGTTTGACTGTAATGCCTTTATAATACCCATAAAATTTTAGATATCACAGCATGGAGACTGCAGAGACAGCTGAAGACTAAAAGAATTGTAAAAGTGCCTGTGACATATTTTCTTCTTCTGTGTATTTTTTGTGTTTAAAAATATTTACTAGCGATAGCAGAATATGACTTATTTTGCTGGCTGGCCAAGGGTAAAACCCACTGTCCTCCTAACATTCCTGTAAAAGAAATAAAAAAGTCTGTCAAAGGGATGAATGGCCTATCACTCCTCACAAGGATTACAGTTTTTAAGCACTCTGATAAAAAGAAAGTGAGCACAAAGGAGTGAAATCAATCCAATTTTTACCTTTGGGCCACATGGAAATTCCCGAGTAACACACCTGCCATCTTTGAACACACAGATGGTTGAAAAGTTGCCAGGATGTACTTTTTGTCCCACATTCCTCCAAATTTCCACTTCCCCAGCCACTCTTTCTCCCTGTCACACACACACACAAAAGAATCGGAAATCCCATCTCATGCCTTGCTTTGACAAGCCAGAGAGTCCCCCAAAATTTTGATTCTACTTAGATGTTGGTGTGACTCAGAAGTCTACCTGCTAGGAATAGTAGGGATGCTTTGATAGAATAGCCAGCTTAAGGCCCCAACAGTTTCATTTATTCAGCTGACTAGCAACAGCAAAGAAGGAAATTACGAGTTACTAGCACTAATCTTACTGTGTTCTAAAAGTAGTTCAGTTGAAGTCAACAGGAAGGTTGAAGGAATGAAAAGTTCCTCAGTTGGTCAAAGCAAGTCAAATATTGAAAGTAATTATTAACCTGTCTGGTGTCATATTGACATGAATGTCAAGCAAGTTTCTGTATGGAGTCCATGCTAGACCATTCAATACTTTGATTAGCCCCTGTGTGGGATATGGCAGAACACACACTAAACCAATTCACAGCAGATTTGAAGCTGGAAGACAATAAATTCTTTGGAGGGTACATACAGAGGCATCTTAATAGGTGGTAACTAGTATTAGTAAAATCTTAATTATTTAATAACTAGAATTAGCAAAAAATCCTCTCCAATAGGGACAATGTGTAACTGAGGTGTAAAGGTGAAAGAATAATCATGTTCAAACATAGAAGGCAAGGCGAGTAACGAGATAGATGCACCAGAAAGACAGCAGTTTGTGCTGGGTGACAAAGTACTTATGAGTCAAACCACAGCACTTTCACAATAAAAAAAAGGTGGAAGGGAAGCAAATGCTACAGTGTATTAAGCTGTATTAAGAGTAATAAATCTAAAACCAAATGAGTTAATTACCCTGTTCTACTTGGTGCTTATTAAGGATCAGTTGGAGTCCTACATTCACTTTTAAGCATCACATTTGAAAAATGACAGGCAAATTAGGGAGTTCAGAGAAAAACAAAAAAAGATTAAGCATTTAGAAAACAGGTCCCATAAGACACCATCTAGGAAAAAAAAAGGCTGAGAGGAGACATGAAACTGACAAAATATGCTAGGGGATGTARCAAAAGGGACAGTGAGCAATTATTCCTGCTTAGTCTTCATTGACTGACAACTAGTAGGTTTACTGGGAAGCTACAGCAAGGGAAGTATAGTTTAGATAAACACAAAATCTTTATAAGGAAAGTCTAGGCTTTAAGGAATAAGTCACAGGGGGAGGTTGTTTGATCACCTTCACTGGAGGTGAACCTTTCTTCAAGGTTAAATAGATAACATCAGTCAGCAAGGTTTAGGGATAGTGTACAGTCTTGCTACATTGTAGGGAATGGACTTGGCTTGAGAAGTCCCTTGTGAGCCAAGTCTTTCATCTGTCTTTATATGGATGTGGATATGCAAATACACACTTAAATACTTCACAGCTATATATGGAGGAGGATATGTGATGGATAATCCTTCTGTTATGACACACATGCACTACCCAATATCTCCCATAAGTGAAGACACGATAAATGTCATAACAGGGACTGGTCATTTATTATACAGAATGGATTTTCTCCTTTCACTGTTCTGCAGGCTGAAATGCTTTTTACTTGACAGCTGTGCAGTGCTGAAACTGCTTGAATGGTGGAGAGCAGAGAAATACAAAAGACTGTTTAACTTTCACTAACTTCCAAGCTCTCCTAGCAAATGGTGTAACTAGACATGGGCCCTGAACTAGAATTTTGAATTTGAACAACCTTTGCAGATCTCAGTCTTTGTTTTACAGACTGCGTCTGTATTAAAATTCATTGCAGAGCGGCACTTAAAGGCTGTTAACTCTTACAGACTTGGGGCTAGTGCAGGGGTGGGTGAGGCTTCCAGCACATGCTTGGCTGCTGCATGGCTGAAAGGGCAGGAATGCCACAGCCACCTCCTCTATGGCTGCTTTGATCTAGTTACTCTATCTTTCCATTTAGAGTCTGGGCAAGGTCCACTCTACAGCTAAGGAAGTTCTTTGTTTTGAGATCGTTGCTGCCAAATTAATTGGTTAGCTGCCTTATTCTCAGTCTAGGCAAGTGGTATCTCGATATTTGCAATTGAGCTGCTAATGAGGACTCTTACTGGCAGGAGGAAGGATAAGATTGAGAGGTGACTGTTAAACACAGTTGTATTTTTGCTCCAAAACTTCTGTCTCCAAAAGCCAAGGAACTACTGACTACCACATGCTTGGAGAGCACAAGAAGTGAAGGATCATTCTACAAATACCAGATATCTTACTCTTTTTCATAAAAGTCTACTATTAGTTGAAGTCAGAGACAGACAGGATATTTAAGGTGACCCAGTATGTTAGTTCTCTACACCATTTAGACATACGCAAGTCTATGGAGTCACATGGGATCTATCCAAGGGTACTGAGRGAGCTGGTGAAGTGTTCACCAAACCACTTTCAAGCATTTATCAGCAGTCCTGGCCAACTGGGGAGGTCCCAGTTGACTGGAAGTTAGCAAATGTGATGCCCATCTACAAGAAGGACCAGAAGGAAGATCTGGGGAATTACAGGCCTGTCAGTCTGACCTCAGTGCCAGGGAAGGTTATGGGGCAGCTCATCTTGAGCACCATCACATGGCACGTACAGGACAACCAGGTGATCAGGCCCAGTCAGCACGGGTTTATGAAAGGCAGGTCCTGCTTGATTAACCTGATCTCCTCCTATGACAAGGTGACCCGCTTAGTGGATGAGGGAAAGGCTGTGGATATTGTTTACCTAGACTTTAGTAAAGCCTTTGATACCATTTCCCACAGCATTCTCCTGGAGAAACTGGCTGCTTATGTCTTGGATGGGTGTGTTCTTTGCTGGATAAAAAACTGGCTGGATGGCCAGGCCCAAAGAGTTGTGGTGAATGGAGTTAAATCCAGTTGGCGGCTGGTCACAAGTGGTGTTCCCCAGGGCTCAGTTTTGGGGCCAGTTCTGTTTAATATCTTTATCAATGATCTGGACGAGGGGATCGAGGGCACCCTCAGAAAGTTTGCAGAGTTGGGTGGGAGTGTTGATCTGCTTAAGGGTAGAAAGGCTCTTCAGAGGGATCTGGACAGGCTGGATCGATGGGCTGAGGCCAACTGTATGAGGTTCAACAAGGCTAAGTGCTGGGTCCTACACTTCGGCCACAACAACCCCATGCAAYGCTACAGGCTGGGGGAAGAATGGCTGGAAAGCTGCCTGTCGGAAAAGGACCTGGGGGTGCTGGTTGACAGCCGGCTGAATATGAGCCAGCAGTGTGCCCAGGTGGCCAGGAAGGCCAACGGCATCCTGGCCTGCATCAGAAATAGTGTGGCCAGCAGGAGTAGGGAGGTGATCGTGCCCCTGTACTCAGCACTGGTGAGGCTGCACCTCGAATGCTGTGTTCAGTTTTTGGGCCCCTCACTACAAAAAGGACATTGAGGCATTGGAGCACATCCAAAGAGCAACGAAGCTGGTGAAGGGTCTGGAGAACAACTCTTATGAGGAGCAGCTGAGGGAACTGGGGTTGTTTAGCCTGGAGAAAAGGAGGCTCAGGGGAGACCTTATCGCTCTCTACAACTACCTGAAAGGAGGTTGTAGCGAGGTGAGTGTCAGTCTCTTCTCCCAAGTAACAAGCAATAGGACGAGAGGAAATGGCCTCAAGTTGCGCCAGGGGAGGTTTAGATTGGATATTTGGAAAAATTTCTTCACTGAAACGATTGTCAAGCATTGGAACAGGCTGCCCAGGGAAGCAGTTGAGTCACCATCCCTGGAGGTACTTAAAAGACATATAGATGTGGTGCTTAGAGACACSGTTTAGTGGTGGACTTGGCAGTGTTTAGTTTATGTTTGGACTCGATGATCTTAAGGGTCTTTTCCAACCTAAATGATTCTATGATTCCTGTTGATCAGACGAACAAAATTTGGTTGATTTTAGCTACTTATACTGCTTGCTAAGTAGATATTATAAAAAGGAACTGCTTAAACAGTAAACAGGTGTTGAAAAACTGAGAATTACAGCAGTGCCATTTTTATTCATGAAAATGAACTGGGAAGAAGAAATGGGCAGGAAATAGAACCAACAGGATTTTTAAGTGTTTCCCTGTTCTTTACCCAATATTTGCTTTTGCAGATGTGGGKTTTTTTTCCATTCCGTAAGAATCTCAGATTCAGAAGAGGGGGGAAAGAAAAATGTTAACCAGATGTACTAGATATCTAAATTAAGTTACTCAGTTGACTTTTGTTGTTTTGATACCAACAAGTCTCTCTCTTTCTCTAGTGCTGAAGGCTGCATATGGTTTCTGGTCTGAATAATTTCATCACCTTCATCCTATAGTCACTGTGGCAAATCCAATTATGTATTTCCTCATTTTATATAGGAGAGTACAACAGAAAGCTACTCCCTTTGTAAGTATAGAGAGATATGAACAACTATAACATATACTGTACAATATTGCCTTCAGAAATTTTCATTTTACTGGTAACTCTCAGTACAATTTCATGTGTGAAACACCATAAGTCCCTTTTAATTCAGTAAGACTGTAAAGCACTATCATTTGATAAAGATCCTAACATAAAACTGTCAGTTAGCAAAACACTGCAAAAGAACTAGAAAAATTATTCTAATGTGCAATACTTGCTGGTGTCATCTGACTAAGGGGGCAATGGAGGCAAGCTGTAAGTAAATTCCCCCCTCGCAACTGAAATCATGTTAGAAGCTCTCCTGTTGCCAGAAGACCCCAAGCCGCCTCTAGCAGGGCTGTGATCCCTTTGCGTTGTAAAGTCTAGTGCATGGGCCAGAAAGTGTAGAAGTGAAATAGTATGTTGATCCAATAGATGAGCTAATAAAGTGGTGGGGTTTTTTTTCAGTTTACTGATTTTTAAACAAACTGCTTAATTCTTAGATTTCCCCCTTTTCAAATCATTCAGTATGAATCCTAAAATCTGTTTTGTTTTTTCTTTTTTCGCTGTCTGCAGTGATGATGGCTGCACTGAGCGCTGCTTACTCTAACTCTCCCTAGATATCAAGGGTAACCTCTGCAACTAGTCTTACCTACAAGAAAAATCCCCCTCTACCCCATTCCTGTCATCAGCAACCCTCCTGGTACCTCACCTTCATGTACAAAAGTAGCAAACAGATCCCTGTAGGGCTGTCAGTGCTGCTTCACCAGCTGAAAGACAGGCCCTTCTGCCTAGTGATGCAGTCAGTTTCCTTCTCCTCGTTCCTTCTGGATATTGTGTCACCTTGGGGTACAGCCAGGCCCTCCATCAGTCCACAGGAAGGGTCCCAAATCCATTGGTATGAAACAACAGTCTGACAGGACTTGCTGTAGCTGCAGTTGCCTTTGACTCCTGATCACGCGCTTAAATTTTGCTGTATGCTATATAGTGCAGATGTTTAGAAAATGCTCTACTCATACAGAGATTTAACGCCCTCAGAAAAAAAAAAAAAATAGCCCCTCCTTCTATGCCCCTGTCACTACTGAGAGAGATGCCTTTGAATTTTCCCTTTCCCTGCAGATATCTTTACATGGATTTGAAGATAATAAAGGTGTAGCCTTTAAATGAAGTGTGCAAAGTCTAAATACATTGTTGAGAATTAAGTCACAGTAAATTAATCACTGATTATACAAATGAAGATAAAAAGTGGAGCTCGTGCATGGCATTCACAATGCAGTGTAAACAGTACAGGGCAGGGACTGCCTCTTGCCATGGCAACCTCACCCGAGGATTTCTCCTCAGCCTCCCACRTGAAAGAGCTGCACCGATGCTGTAGTGCATTGTGTCAGTGATCTGAGGAAAGGGACGGCTGCCACCCTGGCTGGAGAGGAAACCAGGACTGGGGACTGCAAGAAGGAAAATTATACGTATCCCAGAAACAGGAAAACTGTCCACGTTTACATGCCTCGCCCAACTTAACACCATAAACTTCCTGCAGAGCTTGGAAGGAACTTCTTTTTCACATAATCCTTTCAGAGAGCTGCAAGAAGTGTGCTAGTGATCTGCGGTGAAGAGAGGATACAGAATGTTAGCTCTAGAACTGTCTCAAGTTTTACTTAATATAACGTATTTCTCAATGCTAAAAAGTAACGAAACGCTTAACGATTTGTGCTGGTACAGTATGATATACTGACTACTGGCAATGAATATAAGTTATCAACAAAGATTTAAAAGTTGTAATTGAATGAAAAGCAAGCCTAAACATATATATATGTTTTTTTATATATATAAACATATACACTAAATATATATATAAAGTGTATAAAAGTGTGTACATGTTTAATGTGTGTATATATAGTGTGTGTAAAGTGTGTATATGTATTTAATGCATAAAGATATATATAGGCAGCTTACACTTAAACTTTAAAAATAGCAAACTTGACCATGCAGAACAGCAAACATACTGAATTTGTATGAGACTTACATTTCCAAGGATATTAATTCTGTTGATGCCATGTGTTATGACTACACTACAGACCATGCATTCTCATTCTTTCAAACTAGGCTATCATTAAAACATATAGAATGGGAGACAGTTTGTTGCAGAATTCAAAACTGGGGCAAATAAGCCTTTATTCTTCAGTTACATTAGATAAGTTAAAGCATTGCATTCCTAATATCACAGCATTCCAACTTCAAAATCCATGAATATTCCCATCGTGCCCACAGAGAAACAAAAATTTAGTGACACTGGATTAGTTGGAAAAGCGGAAAGATTACATATTGTGATGGTTATGAAGTCCTGCCACGTGTAGTGGAATATCTAGCTCCTGAGATGACAAGTGGAGTTTTTAGGGCAATAAAGTAATAAAGACCCTGAGTGAGCAAATCAGTAGAATGGAACTATCCTGGCGATTAAACTGTGCACGTACTTAGTGTTTTGCCTAACTGAGATCACAGGACAAAAATTACTTACTATCACATATCCCAAGACAGTTACAGTTTCTTTAATATTAAAAAAACACAAGAGAGGTAATATTACAAAAAGTGCAGATGAATAAGTTAACAATTTTGCATAAAATTCTCTGGAGTATTTTTCATTTAAAGTCAGAGTCCTAAATTCATTTGGCCATACACCAGCTGCAGCTGATAATTATGTTTCTGTTTGCTTTAGAAGGGTAGGATCACAGAAACAAGGTTATGGTCAGTTAAAAAAAAAAAAATCAAGACCAAGACCTTACATATTATGTTAAAGGACCAGCTTGTTTTTCATAAATAGTCCAATATATGTGGCTTACAAAGAAAAGGTGAGAAGTTTTTGTCATGATCGTGAATGCTTACTGTTCTGAGTGCATTTTCTGAGACATTAATTTCCACCACATTCCAGCAGATATCACATCTCCAGAATTCTTCCTAGTCTAGTRATAAGCCCATTCCTCTATAGACCAGCCAAAGACAACACAGTCATATTTCTTGGTTTCTCTAGAAAGTATCATCTCTCCTTGAAAACTAAGGTTCCTTTAGTTGCTTCTTAATCAACATGGATTCTTTCCATTCACTGGGGAATAGTCTTTATAAAATTAAATCTCATTTTTTAAAATTAGCAAGACATATTAATGCATCCGACAAGCTTGATTGCTGCTTCATCTCTCCAGCACTGTGTGAAATTTAAGAACAGAGTTCCTGCAGGAGATGGCCATTTTAAAAAAGTAAAGAATGCAGATGGAAGAGAAGTTCTTTCAGGATATCAACAGCACTATTCAGAGYAAAAGCATTGTATTCGGTTTCTTTTCCTCACTCCAGTTTATTCAAATGCACTATATTTATAACAGAACAAAAGACCAGCAGTGAGGAGTCTCCTAACTGTGTATATGTACAGGATGACTGGATTGTGGACCATTTCTTTTAGCAAAGAGTGCCATTTGGAAGAGAAATCAACAACAACAACAAGTGGGTCTAAAAATAAGCCAAATACAAGGTAATCTATATCCTCATCTGCTTCACTGTTTCGTAAATAATCTGATATAACTGGAAAATAAATGCATCAAGAAGTGTTTGTTTATGTTGCTATGGCTAGTAATCTCCTACTTCAGGATGTAAGCTTTTTTCCTCTTGTCTATTAGTGTCTGAATTAGTTCTTTCATTGTACAGCTCCATTTCATCTTTGATTGACTGCTCTGGTTACATCAGTGTCTCACATAGTAGGCTTAAAGGATGTATTTTCCATGTAAAAATAGCTAACCGGTGTTATGTGTCTGCCTTTTTTGCCAGCTAACCAAAGATGAGGCCAAATGGTTAAAAGTGATCTTTTTACACTATACATTATGGTTTTTCTAGCACTATTAGTCTCCTACTATCCACTAACAATAAATAAAATTGGATTGTACAATATATTTTTCAAGAGCTGTTGTTTTAAAGGCTGTGTGACGAATCTCTCTTCTTTACAATTAGCTCATTTCTGTAATTTTACAACATTGTAGTTAGTTACTTCAGTCTCAAGGAAAGATAAGTAGCACTTCAAGCTGGATGTGTACAAAATTGAGTCCAGTTGATTTGAAAAGTCAAAAGAAGTGGAAAACAGTTCATAAAGAGTAATTTGCTCACTTAAGAACACATTAAATTAGGATACAGATACGAGAGCACACAAATGCCTCTGTCTGTACTGCTCCCTTTTGGCCAAGGTTTCTTCTTTGAGTAGTCTCAAGCAAATCAGTGTTTGAATGATGACCTTACTACTCAATATTTTTATTTAGCAAACTCTTTTGGAGTTGTTAAATGTATGAAATAATGATTCCACTGGCAAAAGTAATGAAAGCAAGCAGTATGTGCTAACTGACAGAAAAACCTATTATTATACAAGAAAAGGGATATCTGACCTTTTCTCAGATCTGAAATTTTCTGCCTTGCAGTGTTTTCTTATTAAGAAATATTGAGGTTCAAATTCAGGATACTACACTTAGACAGGAATAATCAGCTGCAAATACTGTGTGTGTAACAACTGGCTGGGTAGAATTCCTGTAAAAGACTCTGGGCCTTAGGGTCAATTACAAGCTGAATATGAGTCAATAATGTCATCCCAAGCAATCACACCAAGGATATACATATGAGAAGATAGGCAGCGAGACTGTACACGAAGCAATCTTATTGCTTTAGCTTGTATAATAAAACCTTTACTAAAATTTCACCTCCAGTTTTGGAGACTTCACTTCAAGAAAGAAGCTGAGCAACTGGATAGACTCCAATGGAGAGCCATCAGAATGATTAGAGGTCCTAAGAAGATGGTCCACAAGGGAAAATGGAAAAAACAAGGGCTGGATAGCCTAGAAGAAGGCTGAGAAAGAGGAAGGAAGAAGAAAAACCTCTTTTTTGCAGCAATGAATATTCAGATATTAAGAATGAGATTCTACTGGTAAGGCTAGATAATCACTGTAGTAGATTTGCTGGAGAGATTGAAGCATCTATAATAATAAACTGGGCAAACATTTGTCTTGGACATGGAAAAAGCAGATTGTTTCATCACCTGGAGAGGTAAGCTAAGTGACTTCCTGGCATCCAGCTCTATTTTTTCTGTCATGAATAAGACACCRTCTCAAGGAGGAAGGGGAAAACTGAATCCTTACGAATGTCAATTGTTGACGGATAAAGAACACCACCAGGTACTTGCATACCTCTTTAATTAAAGAATGTCACAGCCTTTAACAAATATTAATAAAAAGAGCATCACAATGTTATGTGGTAGATATAAATCCACCCATTGCACAGACGAAAGAACTTAATGCAAAGTGATTACATGATATTTCTCTAGGGACCCTTTTCCTCATTTTCATTTGTGTTTGCCCTTCTCATACATCAACTCAAGATTTATTTTGTTGATTTTATTTAAATGGAAAGCCCTATTAGTGTATATGTTGTATAAATACATATGATTCTAAGTATGCTGTATACAGTACATACGGTTCCTATGTACAGTATCAGTGATCAGATCATACCCAGACTAAACAAAAGGTTCTTTAGCCAGTCTCTCCTAAGAGAAAAGCAGATGTTAATGAGATTTCCTGTGTACCCCCCAAACTTCTTTCCATAATCCATATAAGAGTTTAAATATTTATGAATGTATTAAGCTAAACAAATTTCCTCTGTATATTTTGATCTATCTTTCCAAATAGTCTATTTGTCTCACTTAAATCACAACTTTATGATCTAAAGTTTGATTTACACTTAGAATTCTGAAGTTAGATACTAAGATAAACCTTTACTGGCATTTTCTATGGTTGTCACAATAGGCCTTCATGGCCCATATGAGATTTCTGGCTGTGAAGTGTTTTTATTGACTTTATTTTAGCTAACATACTTTTTACTTAGCAAAAATAAAACTGAACAAGATATCGTTTTTAGCCCCAGATGAGTATGTTTCCTGAAAACCAGAAACTGTTAACTTTGAAACATTAACAAAAATCTTTCAACAGATATCTTCAAGATATATGGTAGAGTTCAATGCATTGCATCTTTTATCATTTCAGTGATGCTCAATTGGAAAGAGTTTACCTGTGACCTTTTTTCACTCTGAAATTTACAGCATTTGATATTCACTACTGTAGATTAAATCTCAGTTGTTCTCTTGCAGTAATAATAAAATCCTCTTAAAACTATGTTCCTGTTATCAAAATGTCCATTGTTTACAAACATACAGCATGATTACCTCTTACTATGGCTCCTGAATGGTAAAATCATTTTGTAACATTGTTGCAAATTATCTATTTTATTAGAACAATTCCCAGGAAACAAAGACTTCATCTACACAGCAAAGTAATTCAACAATTTACAGTAATACTGGGGGAAAAAAAGGGTATTTTCCCACTACAAGAAGTTACGTATCAAGAAAAATTGTACAATTATCAGCTTATTATTGTGATATGACTCTATGAAGGATTCCTAGTTCCAATTACATCTGTACAATGCCACCCTTGGAAAAACAAACATCTGAACTCTGCTAACCTGTCACTTTAAACTGTTCACCTTCATGAGATCTGAAAGTAGAAATCAGTCCCCAACCTCAGTTTTTCTAATGAACTGGAGTTCACAAAACTTCTTCACTTTTTAATGAGGCATCTCAGAATTCTGCCAGCTTTTCATGCTGTGCTATTTTCCATGCTGCATTTGGAAGGCATGCCTTCCAAAGCACAGCAGACTGTTGGAGGAACAATTGCTTCTCACAGTGGCAAGGTGCAGCCCATCAGCACTGTTTTCTTCCTCTGGAAGGCCTGGCTCCTAGGTCCAAGTTCCTACTAAATACTGAGCTGGGAAACACTGCGACTCAAGTGACAAAATCTTTCTTTTGCTGAGGCAGAGGGTCCTAGATCAATGTCATGCTCCTCTGAATGCTGAGCTCGGGGTAGAACAACCACAGGACTCTCCTGGCATGGGATGGCCCACATGGTCCTCAGGGAGCAGGACCAGCTGCCAGGCTCTGCAGTGAGATGCTGCCCCTTGGGGGGTTTCTGGCTACAGCTCCTGCTGATCTCAGCAGTTCCTTGGCACCTGAGCCCAACTTCTTCGGGGAGAGGACCACAGCTTCTCCCACTGCCTGCTGTGGGCATTAGCGTGTGTGTGCTGTGGCAGGGGATGTTGGGATGGGGATGAGATATTGCTGCTGACTAACACAGTTAACTGGCTGTAACCCCAGCTGGGCCAATGCAGAGGTGCTCCACAATGCCTTTGCTCCTTTATTTTGTTCTCAGCAATGGCTGATCATTTTCCAGCTATTCTGGAAAACTTCCTTTTGAGCTGCTTTATCTTCAGCTTGTTAATTCTAATGGCAGATGTTAAGTTGTGCTACCAGCCTGCAGAATAGTCCTGCCTGCTTCCTGCACATCTCCCTTTAATGGCACAAGGCATTTCATGATGTTTGGAGGACAGTGGCATTGATTCTATTTCCACCTAGATTCATTGCAAAACAATCCACCCACTTTTCATCTTACACCTTACTACTTCCAAGAGGAAAAAGGCTTGTGCCACTTTCAGCATGATTAGATTTATTTTCAAAGTCATTGCAGACCTTCTTTGCTGCAAGTCTCTGGTCTATACAGAGTTTGCTGGACATATGAAAAAATGTTGCAAAGAAGACAGTTTCAACCTGTGTGGTGCATGTGAGCGCATCACGCTCGGTTAAAAAAAAAGAAAATACCTACTCAGATTAGCTGGGAATGAAAAGAGTAGTGAGAAACCCAAACAAATGGACAGAAAATATTCACTTATTCAGTAAACCAGAAGTGCAAACACTGCACACACAGAAAACATATGCAACCATATAGTTTGTTCCAGAAAGAGTGCCTTTAAGATGTGCTTAGCTTTCTAATCACCAATTTTATCGTTCAGGAGAAAAAGGAGATCACAACTTACTGTAAATTTCAGGGTCACAGGAGAAAGACATGTCTTAATTTGCAAGACCCTTGGCATGCAAGTAGCACAAGGCAATTCATACCATCTCCAAATATATTAGGCATTTTCAATAGATTGGGGAAGAAGGGGTTATCAGAAATTTATAAAATAAATTCTGTTACTGGATAATACTGTGGTAACACAGGAGATGAAGAACTATGACTGCAGCCTCAAGAACAATCTGCAGTCAGCATTAATTGCAAAAATGATCATAATGTTGCCGTCTGTTTCAGTGGAAACCATTAACAGTTTGTGGAACTTTGAAGACGTAAGCCTCTTTGTGCTCCTGGAAAGTTACAGCACCAAAACTCAATGGTTTCACAAGAGTGAGTCCAGCGTTAGCAGCTGCAGCTCAAGGGTTATTTCTCCCCCCTGCCCCTTTTTTTAAATCCTTTTAAAATTCATTGCAGTTGTATAATGTATTAGGACATTAACTCTTTCAATTGCTTCTCACTATTAAAGAGTCATTTACAGTTTCCATTATGACATAACAGACCTTTCTATTCCTTCCTTATGAAGTCACTGATAGTGTTTACCTTTAAGATGTCTAACTTAAGCGCTCTGAAATACTGTGTGGAAGATTGACTTTCCCTCTTGCTGTGACTAAGAGGGAATAATCTGAAGAGATCAACTTTCTTACTTAGATGCCTCATATAAGTGATTAAAGTTAGGTCAAGTCACTAGTTGCATAATAACAGTATAAGATTAAAAGATGACATAGAGAAGAGATTTATATATTAGTGCTGCCATGCCAATAGTGGGAAATTTAGAAATCCAATTATATACTTGACAATTCTGACAAGCAACAATGCAGAGAAACAACAGTCCGCTGCCTGAATCTCCCAAGTTAATATTCTCTTTTCAAATTTGCATTAGGGTATTATCACACACTGGACTATAGATACACTTCATCCAAATTGCTTACCCGAAAGATGACCATGCCTTTTCAAAATTAAGAAGAAATGCAAACTAGGATGATGGAACTATTGACTTTTTTTTCCCAGAAGTGTAAGATGTCCCATCTCCCCCCCTCAACACTATTTCTGAAGACGGGGGAAAAGAAATCTRTAATTAGATGCTTAGCATGACTCCTTTCATGATATGTTGATGCTGAGTTATATATTTCAAGTGGCTACAGAATGCATTTTTATCAGTTTAGTTCTGTGAAATATAAAATTTAGAACCTGAGCATAAACCTTTTCTGGTTTTCATTTTGTTTGTGCTTTGGCTTAGTAAAAATGTTATTTAATCCTTTCCAAATCAGTTGCTTCCTACTTGTTCCGCCAGACATGGCTAAACTGATGTGTGAACCACACTACTATGAGTTCTTCATCTGCAAAGGCTGCTTTGAGAAAACTCATTGGAAAGGAGGGAAGTAGGAACTGAGGAAAGAAGAAAATGGCATTTAAGGACTCAGGCTAGCATAGATTTCTTGTTCTCTTAAGCTGTGCATTTAAATATTACTGTTTCCATTTAGAAAGAAAACCCTTTTGTTCTGCTGCTTCCTCAGAACTTTTCTGATTAGGCAGGAACTAGTTAACCATCTCCAAAAGAATTTAAAATTCAAAGACGTGTAATAATTATGCTTGCGGGGAAAAAAAAAAAACAAAACACAAAACACCACACCAAACCCTAAGAATGATAATTAAGAGTCTGAAGTACAAAAGGGTAATGCACTGTCCTCTTCCCCAGTAGGGAAGTTCATTAGCAGTGGAATCGTGTCATTTGCCCATCTGTTCATAATTGCATTCACCGCAGGAACTAAGCGACGGAAGTGACATCACCTAGGGTTGGCACAGGAGACTTGGTAAATCACACGCGCCTTCGGCTCCGCATGGGCAGTTGCTCCAGCTCCAACTCAGCCTCTTCTCCAGCCTTCTCCATGGCCCGGGGAGCCCATCCAATTTACGCCCATTGCCTGAGCAGGGCTGGCCTGGATCAGCTCTCTGAGAGGGGGGACGGAAATTAAAAAAAAAAAAGGTGATGCAGCTTCTGGATAGGAGTAAAGCCATATTGAGGGGGTAATTACCCTTCAACTGGTTGGAGGCATACCTCTTGTTTGTATGTCCTAAACATCGAGTGCTTAGCAGCTGCTGTAACATCAATGGGCGATTGAAACAGGCCCTCATTAGATTAGTGCTGAGCTTATTGCTTGTGCCAGTCTCATTATTATTGGTGACTAAACTGGCAGATTGTCAGGACGCCTCATGGCGAGATGAGCTTTTGCAGCTCTTTGTTTGTAGTTATTATAAACAATGAAGTGAAAGCAATCCCCTGGGCATAGTCATGTCTCAGATGTTTTTTGCAAGCAGCAATCAGCTTGCAGAAGCAGCAATGGTAAACAACTTCTTATTTTAAGAAGCGATATTAATTAAAGCACGAGGCATGGTTCTGAAAGAGAACTTGTTAATTATTTAATGTCACCTGCACTATCAAGCCCACCAGTTGGAAATTGTTTCATTTTGCCTCAGATGGGCTCTGCCTGTCATCTGAACCAGTGGAAAATAATGTGTGGTGCCAAGTGCCAAAAAAATAGGCAGTGTACAGCTGGGAGTCATATCACATTTTAATGTACAATCCAGGTTTATTACTTCTAAAGAATTCTGGATGTGAATAGTAGGCCATATTACCCAGTGTGTATAAATGCTAAACTTAATTGGGAACATTACATTCCTCATAAGAATACAGAGAATATTAAGTGGGCTGCAATTGTAGATATTCATGGTTATTGAAATTCCTGGCCATCTACTAATATCACTGCATACCAGTAGATGGTTTGGAAACTCTGCCCAGCTGTTAAATTAAATAGTGTGAATCAAGGGTTTGACATCTGCTAAAACACACACATGTTAAGAAGAAGAGAGAAGTTTTTCAAGGTTTTAGCAAAGCTTCTGCTGCCGTTCATGTAGCACAAGAAAAAGTTTCATACTTTTCTTGAAAGACTTACACATATGACCAGAGAAAGCAGGATATGAGCTGGAATGGCTGGGTCTTGAACAGTGCTCAGAGGTGGGCATGGACCATCTGACTTTGCTTCAGTGGAAATGCTAGCCCTAGTGAGAACCACTGGGACTCATTCAGTCACCAAGTTCAGCCCAGACAGAAGGTCGTTGGTACCACTTGAAGGTGTTTCTAGTTTCAATTGAGCTAGAAAATTCCAGCAGATGAGTTTTTGTCATAAGATGACAACTTTCTTGTTAAAACCTGAAAAAATGAACACAAATTACAAATATGGAAAAAGTGCAAAATCACCATCTTTTTTACAGCAGTAAAAATTTAGGCTTCTTTCAAGTTTCAGTTGGTGAGGCACACAGCTGTGGCAACAGTAAGTTCTGTGGCTGAGTGCTAGATCGAGGTGCACAGGGGGGTTCATGGAGCCAGGGAAACCTGAGGAAGAGCAGAGAGCCCTGCCAGGAGCTGGCAGCTCTCGCAAGAGAGGCTAATGCGGCTTGGGCGTTGCCAGGAACAACCGCAGGAGATTTAAATGGCCCTAGGGAGTGCTATCGACCAGGAGTGCTGCGAACAGGGTGCGCAAACAGGGATCGAGAGGGCACAGCAGTTTGCGCAGCAGTTTGTGCAGCAGTTTGCGCAGAAGGGTGCATGAGAAGGGCTGTGCACCCTGCTTGTAGGCCCACAGCCCAGGAAGTGCTCTAGGTCTCTGCCATGATGGTGGGTGCTCACCTCAGAGTTAAAACCAGTGTTTCTACAGAGAAAGCCCCTGAGATCTCTCATGCTTCCACCCAGATGGAACAGGTAAGGAAGGAGACTTCAGTACAAATGGTAGGTTGCAACGAATGCCCAGACCCTTCTCCTGGAGAAAAGGTAGGTACCTGCAAATGATGTGCACAGGTTAATGATCTGTTGCATCAGGTGGCCGAGTTGCAGGAAACAGTTAAAAGGCTGCACAGTATTAGAGGGGTTGAGATGGAGATAGATAAGTGGTTTCAGAACCATGCTGCTGTCACGGACACCACAGAGAATGAGGCACCTTGGACCATGGTGACCCACAAAAGCAGGACTCTGCTTCAGTCCCCACCCTCCAGCATTACAACCAAAAGCAGATATGAAGCTTTAACAGCTGTAGACACCCATGAGCAAGGTCTGCAAGGAGAAACTGTACCAGCAGCACACAGTGGATACCGCAGAAAGAAACGACGAGTGCTTGTAGTGGGTGACTCTCTGTTAAGGGGCACTGAGGTGCCCATCTGCTGGCCTGACAGGGAGTCACGCGAGGTATGCTGCCTTCCAGGAGTTAAGGTCCAAGATGTTGCTGAGAAGGTGCCACAACTTGTCAAGAGCACAGACTACTTGCCATTGCTACTCTTCCATGTGGGCACAAATGACACCGCAAGGCGGAACCTGRGCAGAATCAAGGAAGACTACAAAGCCCTGGGGGTGCAAGCGAAAAGTATTGGTGCCCAAGTTATCTTTTCTTCCATTTTACCAGTTAGAGGAAAGGGTGCAGCCAGAAATACATGTATAATGCAAATCAACTTCTGGCTTCGTGGCTGGTGCCATCATGAGGGTTTTGGCTTTTATGACAACGGGACATTCTTCGATGACTATAGCCTGTTAGGGAGGGATGGGATCCACCTGCATAGAAGAGGCAAAGGAATCTTTGGCAGCAGGCTGGCCAACTTRGTGAGGCGGGCTTTAAAGTGAAGGATTCGGGTGGCGGGGTCCAAAGTTGCAATGCTCACACCATTGCAACCAGCTGGGGAATAAGCCAGGCCAACCAGAGCAACGACAAATGTTCCTTAGCTGCCTCCCAAGATGAGAAGCAGAAGACCAACCACCTCAAGTGTATGTATACCAATGCACACAGCCTGGGAAACAAACAGGAGGAACTGAAGCTCTGTGCTTAGTCAGAAAGTTATGATATCATAGGAATAACTGAAACATGGTGGGACAACTCACATGACTGGAGGATCGCGATGGATGGCTATAGGCTGTTTCGTAAAGACAGGCAGGGAAGAAGAGGAGAAGGAGTTGAGCTCTATGTTAAGGAGAACCTTGAATGTACAGAAGTCAACTACGGCGATTGTGGAAGCCCTATCGAATGCCTCTGAGTCAAGATCAGAGGGGTTGTCTCCAAGGGGGATCTTACAGTAGGCATCTGCTACCGACCTCCAAATCAAGATGATAAGGCCAACGAAGCAATATGTGGGTAACTTAAGCAAGCTTCAGGTCAACAGAACCTGGTTCTTATGGGTGACTTCAACTACCCAGACATTTGTTGGAAGAACAACACAGCAAGTCACATGTCATCCATCAAGTTCCTGGAATGCGTAGAGGACTGCTTCCTCATACAAATGTTAGATGTGCCAACCAGGAATGAGGCACTGCTGGACTTGCTACTCACAAACCAAGAAAACATGCTTTGTAGTATCTCGGTTAGTGATAGCCTTGGCTGCAGTGATCACGGTATTGTGGAGTTTGGGATTCTGCTGAGCATGCTGAAGTACTAAGACAAAGGKTTTAGATTTTAGAAGACCAAACTTCAGCTCACTCAGAGCTCAGTTGGGAGGGATTCCATGGGAGCTAGCGAGTTCTGGGAGTTTTTCAAGAATGGTCTCCTGGAAACACAAAAACAGTTCATCCCCTTTAAAGGTAAGGGAAGTAGGCAGAGCAAGACACCCCCTTGGCTTAATTGTGAGCTTCTGAGTCTGCTCAAAACCAAAAGAGAAGCGTGCCAGAGATGCAAAAGCAGATGCATACCCGTTGAGAACTATGRGGGCATTGCCAGGGTGTGCAGAGAYGCAGTTAGAAAAGCAAAAGCTCAACTTGAATTGAAATTGACCAGAGATGTCAAAAACTACAAGAAAGGGTTCTTCAGGTACATAAACAACAAGCAGAAACAGAAGGAAAATATTGTCCTGCTGTTAAACAGGAGAGGTGAATTAGTCACCAACAACGCTGAAAAGGCAGAGGTTCTCAACACTTTCTTCACCTCTGTCTTTACCAGCACTGTTGGGCCCCAGGCCTTGGGAACAAAAATCYWGGTTGATGMAAAYASAGACCCACYRTCAGTGAAGRAAGAGTTGGTATGTGAACTATTACAGGAGCTTGACCCCTACAAATCAATGGGCCCTGACATTATCCACCCGAGGGTGTTAAGAGAGCTGGCTGACGTCATTGCGAGGCCATTCCCCATAATCTTTGAGAAGTCGTGGAGATCTGGGGACATCCCAGAAGACTGGAAGAAGGCTAATGTTACCCCCATCTACAAGAAGGGCTTAAAGGAGGATCCAGGAAATTATAGGCCCATCAGTCTTACTTCAGTCGCTGGGAAAGTTATGGAATGAATTTTCCGGCTAACAGGCTGCACCCAGAGAGTGGTGGTAAATAGCTCCTTTTCAAACTGGCAACCTGTCACAAGTGGGGTCCCCCAGGGATCGATATTGGGCCCAATGCTGTTTAATATCTTCATAAGTGATCTGGATGATGGGATCAAGTGTACCCTGATAAAGTTTGCCAATGATACCAAACTGAGYRGGGAAGTGGACACTTTGGAAGGGAGAGGCACCCTGCAGGAAGACCTGGATAGGCTGGAAGAGTGGGCTAACAAGAACTTTCTGAAGTTCAACAAGGACAGGGGTAAGGTCTTGCACCTGCGAAAACATAATCCAGGAGTGCAGCACAGGCTGGGATCTACCCGGCTGGGGAGCAGCTCTGTGGAAAGGGACCTGGGGGTCCTGGTGGACAACAAGCTCAATGTGAGTGAACAGGTGCTGCTGCAGCAAAGAAAGCCAACAGGATGCTAGGTTGCATCAACAAGAGCATCACCAGCAGAGATAAAGAAGTCATTATTCCACTCTACAGAAAAGATGTGGACAGGTTGGAGAGGGTCCAGAGAAGGGCCACAAAGATGATCGAAGGACTGGGAAGTCTGCCATATGAGGAAAGGCTGAGAGAACTGGGTTTGTTCAGCCTTGAGAAAAGAAGGCTTAGGGGAGACCTCATCACCATGTTCCAGTATTTAAAGGGTGGCTACAAAGACGATGGAGACTCCCTTTTTACAAGGAGTCACATGGAAAAGACGAGGGGTAATGGATACAAGTTACTCCTGGGGAAGTTCCAGTTGGACACAAGAGGAAAATTTTTGACAATGAGAACAATCAGCCATTGGAATAATCTCCCCAGCGAAGCGGTGGATTCCCCAACACTGGACACTTTTAAGATTCGACTGGACAGGGTGCTGGGCCATCTTGTCTAGACCATGCTTTTGGCAAGAAAGGTTGGACTAGATGATCCTTGAGGTCCCTTCCAACCTGGTATTGTATGATTCTATGATCCTATGTGAGTAGCAATTGGGGACTTATTTTTCCAAATTGGTAGACACTGTGCTCTGGCCTCTCAGAGAATAACGTCTGACATTTACGTCTATTCCTATGACTATGTAAACAGAAATTCAGGTGAGAAAGGACCTGGCAGAACAGGCTTGCAAGACTTAGAATCAACCCCAAGCTGACTTCAAACCATTAAACTGCAATGGCAAAGTTAGTGCTTTATGGGTCATTAATCTCTGCTGGAAAATTCGTCTAAATTGTCGCCTCAGTCTTCTCAGTATACGTACCTAAATTCCAGCCTGCAACAAGCATCAATCCAAAAGACCACAGCAGTTCAGGCTTTCGACTCCTATGCAGAGGATACAAACCTCTAATAAAAAGTTAACAAAATTATATAAAAATAGCCAATGTTCTGAGAACATTTTCTCCACCAGAGTCAAACAAAACAGAACAGTAGGAGAAAAATAGGGAAGCGTAACAAAGTTACAGGCATCAATAGCTGCAGTAAAGAGAAAAGGAAATTAGGGAGTAAGCATGCAAGAGAGGACAAAAACATTGATTCACTCCTTGCTGATTTGAAAAACAGGATCGTATTTCTTTTCCTGCATACACTGTGCAAGAAAAACCTTGGAGCCCTGAGGACACCGTCTTAACCAAAGGGTCTGCAATATTAATGAATTGCAATTCTGATAAACTATAAGATCCATCAAAGACTGAGAATACAAAGCTTACCAGAAAGGTTAATTAATTATCTGATAGGTAGAGATAAGACAACAGGAGATCCATATCCCAAGTTGAACTAACCCAAAAGTTGACAGGGCGTATCAGGAAGGATGTTAGCCCCAGGAAGGAGTATATACCGAGGACAAGCAATTAACGTAGTTAGATCTGGCAGTCACTCAGAGCTAACAGTGAAGTAAACATGCTTAAAATGAAACACCAAGGAATTTAAAAGTAGTATTTCAAATCACAAAAGTGTCTGTGGGCTGTTTGTTCCTTTAAGAAACATTTATGATTTGTGAGAACAAAATGCTGCTGTAAGTTACAATTCTATTATCACCTTGCAACACACTAAATTGATTACACAATAATGTTTCTATTTTTTCCCCACTCTTTCAGCTATACTCAAAGGTGTCTTAACAGTCAATAAAGCAGCAACAGCAGCAGCCACAGCTTGCTGCTGCTAGACAACATTTTTGAATGGGATTAATTTCACCATCGGTGGAAAAGAAGAGGGTCATGCATCCACTACTCAGAGCATTTTTCTGCCAGGATTAAGGGTATGGAAAGGCTGGCAACCTTAGTTCAGGCACATTTTCTTTTTTTCAAGGGAAATGAGCTGGTGTCAGTAGAAAGTGGGTTGTACAAGACTTTTTTTCCATGCATCCACTTCAATATTAACATGAATTCCACTTTGAGCATTGGTCAGCATGAGCTAAAAAAATAATCAAGTTTTATCTTATACAAGACAGCCAACTGATAGCTCCTTACTTTTCTAATCAGTCATGAACCAACCCATACTCTGTCACAAAACCTAAATTTGCTCAAAGACAGTCAGAATGGGTCATGAAACCAATTTTTCCTTCAGAAGTGGAAGTTATTTTTCCTACAGTTTAAAACCAAAGTAGATTCAACCACTGAAAAAACCTGTCGAAATGGAAGCCCATTCTTTATTTGCACAGACACACAAACTCCATTTGGTAAAATTGTGTATGTTAACAGTTTAAGTTTTCATTTAGGAAAGCATTTTTTTATCATTCATAAACAGTGGAAAGGCCTAGAATAAAAAAAGCAAAAACTAACTGGAATCATAAACTGAGCATAGTGCATTCAGCAACTGAGAATTTTTTCTACTTCAATAACCATAGCTTTAGCAAATAGGGATTAACAGAGTGATTCATGGGATGTGCAGTGCAGGCCAAATACGCCATCCATAGAAGARAGTAGCGTTAAGAGGCGTTTGATTTAAAACTTGGGGTGAACAGAGAGTGGAGAAAGATTCTGAAATGAATATTTTGATTTTCAATGAAAATTTTTTTTTTACCAAAAAAAAAAATTATTGGAGATGTTTGTGTGTGTGGAATGTTTTCTACCAGTGAAACATACCATACTTCTGCCTGAAGCTCTATTTGAGGAATATGTGAATTGCACTATGTATCTCAAAGGACTCCTCAAGATTTTGGACTTTTGCTGGCATCTACCCTCTGGACTTCTGCTGGCATCTACCCAAAATGGACCTTCCTTTGCATTGCAAAGACGGACAGTCGGCATGCACTACCCAGCCATGCACACACATGCCAGCTGCTGAGGTATTTCTGAGATAAACTGATGGCTCCCTTAGGTGAAAAAAAAAGGAAAGGCA
Organism: Phoebastria nigripes; assembly: GCA_035582835.1. Taxonomy (NCBI): domain Eukaryota; kingdom Metazoa; phylum Chordata; class Aves; order Procellariiformes; family Diomedeidae; genus Phoebastria; species Phoebastria nigripes. The sequence continues at coordinate 57,023 of JAYKAV010000343.1, read as the reverse complement.
GCGCTCCAGACATGGAACCAGTAGGGATACTTACATAATATTCTGCTTACAGCTCCAAATTGTCTTAGCACAACCCTAAAATGCAGAACAGCTCTTTTACTAACTTGCTGCTTCCACAATATTTAAGAGACTAAGCACTTCTACAATAAGAAAGCATAGACTTTCTTCTTCATATTACTGGATAATTACTAGATAACACTACAAATATTTCCCATTTCAAACGAAAAGGAGTTCTGACAATATTTTTGTTATTGCAATCAGTCAATTAGTCAGCAGCATAGGAATGCATCTGTTACTTTGCTGCTTACACATCTTTAAAGTGGAAAACAATTTAATGAACAAATACTTGGCAACTCGGGCAAAAATCACATCAACTTTCCTTTTGCACTGAGAAAAAATAATCTATAAATGTCAATGTATTGAACAGGAAACAAAAGCAATAAAAACAGAAATGTTGTAAAAGGTTCATAAGGTTGCTAAAGAAAGCATGAATACAATAGCAACCATCCACTGCCTATATTATCATATGCTTTTCCACAATACTGAATTCAGTACCTCCACTGTTCCTCCAAAGGATTTTACGTTTTCAAAAGAACAACAATTATTAGCTGTATCTAAGACCATTAATTAAAAAAGTGATTAAAAAATGGCAAAAGTTTCACCACTGAGATTTCACAAAGTAGGCTTTCTACTCTATTTTTTGCAATGAAAACTTTCTGGCAACATATATAGAAGTAGAAAAAAAAAGCATTTGGCATTGAATCTCTGCTTTTCTGTGTCCTTTCAGGAGTCTAACATGTCTGTCATCTCATCATGGAGACAGACGTGAAGTTGGAAGCCAGATTTAGGGACATTTTATTGATACTGTTTTGTACTGAGTTGCCTTGATCATCAATAATCAGGATTATGCTCATGTTCTCAGTTTGGATTTATTTTTTTGTTCTGTCTCCAGCTGTGGCTCTAGGTGGTTGCAGATCACCCCTGAGTTTTGTGTCACATCTGCCAGCAGTGTGGAGATGCCCTGAAGACCCTCCAGTTGTATTTTTTTCACTTCTCACTTCTAGGTATCTTTGCTCCTGTTACATTTTTTATATAAACATTTTCTGACTTCAGTGGCACCATGGTTACTTCAGGGGAAAGGTTCCAGATTTTTAAAGGGGATTTAGAGATTTCAGTACATAGCTGACACAGGAACTAAAGTCTGGTAACCCGGGCACTAAGGTTTTCAGTTCTTCTTGCTTCCAAGCAAGAATGTGAAACTGAAATTCACTGGAAATTCACATGAAATTTCACTGGATGTGAAACAGTCACTCTGTCAATTAAACACTACTGTAGCAGCTAAAACAATATCCAAACCCGAGCTGCAAATTCTATCATAACTCCTTTGAAGTCTGCTGGGATTCATACCCTTCAAACATGGTAGTAATCAGACCAGAATGCCACTTCTTGTTTATGCTATTGGTAAGGGACTTTCTTTTACTTTTGTGGCATTCCAGCCTTGCATGACAGCTGGCCTGTTTTTCACATAATTCCTGACTCTTATCTTGGACAAGACAGTGAAACCTGAGACAACATGCATATGCCCTTTAGGTCATGGGCTGTTTGCCTGTTGATGTGGGCATGCTGTATATCTCCAGCTTCTATATGACTGTCCAGAACATTTTTCAGAACTGAAGCTCTGATGGCCAATAGAGAACCTCTGTGGTCAATGGTCCATGGGGTATGGAGTTTTGCCTTTTGAAATTGCTTTTGCAGTTGTTTTTAACTGTGCTGAGGCCTGCTAACTTCGAAGTCCTAGACAAGGATAGCTAGCTCTTCTGCAGCATTAAGTAGTCTGTTTACAAGTATTTCCTCAACTGCTTCTGCTGTTCATTATTTTTTGTGCTGAACAGAAGCAAATACGTATGAGAGAGACTGTATGAGAAGCATAATTTAGTCCTCCACCTCATCAATCTTTGCTCTAAATTTCCATTCTCATAAGGAGCATGGAAAGGAGAGTTGCAATGGTTAAACATTGCCAGGTAATATCATCCCCACTTGTTTCACCTTTTCCATCAGTCCCTTTGTTTCTTCAACGCTGGCTCTGCTCTCCTGTTATTTGGCAGTCAATTGTCTGACTTCTCCTGAAGTGTACTGTGGCTCATTGTCTGAAGATAGCATGCCTTCAATTTCCTGTTCAGATTCCTTGCGAAATTGTCTTCCCAGAAATAAAAGTAGCAATTGATTGTGACTATCCTGTTATTAAAATGAACAGACCTGACTCACTCTCTGCTGTAAGTTCACTATGTTTTTGCACACTTAACACTTGCACATAGAGTCCACAATCCTCTAATAGTACTTTCAGTACTTGCTTCTTGCAACCTGACTTAGCCCAGAGCATCAGCTGCTTCTTGGAAGATAGCCACCAAGTCCTGCCTCATGTATTGCCAGACTGTATTGGACCTCTTTTTCGGAAACAGAAAGGGACTGTGGCATGCTGATAGACTCTTTTCCAATTATTAGAAAATACCAGTGTTGCACTTTGAAAGGTGTGCTCTGCTAAGTGTATCTGCTTTCAGCAGTGACTAATCAGAAAATTTGTTCTCTTTTTCAAGTCACAGAACTAGAGTGTCAGTATATTTTGGAGTTTTAGAGATGAACACAAGAGTGGCTTCTTCCAAGAAGACTTCTTTCAACAAGTTCTTCATACTTGTTGAACTTCATATACACCTTGTACCCAAAGGTGCGGGTTGCATTGTCACATTGTTCCACTCCCAGATCAAACCCAACACCTTTTCTAGCCAAGCTTATACAGTTTTCTGTTAAGGCTGTATTCCCAATAAGATGCTGGATTTACAGCATTACTATTTCTGGGTTTCCTTCTGAAACATTACAGCCTGGTTGTAGCTCCTCTATTGCCTGAAGGTTCTCCTTATTCTTTACTTCTTCAAATGCCAGCTCCTGAATTGATGACCAGTACCCTGACACATCTTGTGTGTTAACTGTCTCAGGGTTCAGTTAAGGCTGAGTAGAAGACAGTATTTACTTTTTCATTAGAGTCATATGTCCTACAAAAGACCTTTGTTTTAGCATAGTTTTGCAGACTTTCATAAAGTTTTTGACAAATAGGTAGACTAATCCCACAATCAATCACCAAATGTCTAGTGATTAGGGGACTTCTCTAAGAAAATCGAGGTTCAAACCTGTGTTCTACTTAAAATTGTGTCTCCTGCACTCCAGCTGGACATGTATCGGGGCCCTGCATACGCTTTTTGCCCCAGCCCGCTCCTAGAGGTTTGGCTGCAGGTCCCGGGCCACCTCAAAGAGAGTGCAATGGGTGACCTCGGGGACAGCTGCTAGCCTCAGGGACAGCTGCTGTGAAGAAACCTAGAACAAGCCTCAGMAATGCCTGACTCCACCTTCTCTTGGGAGCTGCTTTTAAGCTAAGGCTTTTGGCCTTGGCCCCCACCTAAACTATCTGTCAGGGATCAGTGAGGGATGGCTTCAGCCTAAGGTTGGAGTGCCGGGAGTCTCACATGAAAGCAAGGCAGATAGAGGCTGGGTCCTCACCAGCAAGAGATCCATCTCACCGTATGAGAGCCAGGAGAGCCTGGCAGGCCTGGTTAAAGCCCATGTTTCAAAGGAAAGCTTGGATTGCAATGAACTGGCATTTTCTAACAAAAAAAAATTTTGTTGAACAGCTCCTGACCACTCCTATTCACAGACTTCTGATAGAGCTGAATATGGCATGACAGCTAGCTGTCATTAGACATTAATGGACTCCCACAACATCCTTTGATGTGGGCATATCTTTAAAGACTCTGTTTATTTGAGAACAGCTTTAGTCAGTAAACATCTGACATAAGGTTCTTTCATTTTTGACAACTTCAGTTTGTCTGTATTCCACCTCACGATGTAGTCCTAAACACTCATCTAGGAGCTATCACAAACTAGCATCTTTGCATTCTTGGTCCTGGATTGACTCTTCCTTGGCTTTAGTCAGATGCTACTACAGAAGAAATAAAGGTTTCCACTCTGTAAAGTTAGGTAGTTGTACTCTGTTAGCTTGCGTTTCAGCACTAGTCTTCTCAATGGCTAGTTGTTTGAATCCGACATTCAAATTTACACAAACTCATGTCAGCTGAAAGCTTTTCTTGTCCTTTCTAAGGTGTGCTGATTTCAAAAGGTGGGGGTTTGTGTGGGTTACTATGGGATATTTTTSCATAAGCTCCTCCAGGACAAATGGGTGGGAGTGCTAATTTAACATCACACTGTCTCCCTGTCATAAGTCCTTACTTGGTTACAATACAGTATGGGGCCTGCAGTTCATGTTCTCCTCCTTCTGTCATGCATTATTGCCAAAGGTTTGTATTTTGCTCCTAATTGTTGTACTATAAACTCYAAAGACAATCATCTATTGCTTTTTAAATCTCTTGACAGTCTGTATCCCCCCCTAATATCTAGTCTCAGATTTTTTTGTAAAAAATCAGCATTTGTTAAATATTTTTCTAATCTAAAAGGGATATTAAGATTGCATTACAGCTTTCTCCACAATCCAGCTCAAGTAAAATATTTCAACTGTATATATGAAACTATTGCAGGGTTGTAAATATGACCAATGAAAAGCTGTCAGCCTSTTAAGTACAAGTGTATTCAGAGTCTATCTGTTCAGCTTATGGAAGATTTTTTTCTTCAGTGCAGACATAAAACCTTCATGTGCAAATGTAAGGCAGCTACAGCATTATCACAGAAGATTATGCCATTTTCTAGTTCACGTATACTACTGTTAGTAACTTTCATTCTGAGTTCTTAGGGTGAATTTTTGTCCTTGAGTCTGAACAGGTTCTCTCTTCTTGCTAACTGGAAGAATTTTCTTGTGGTTAAATCCATTTCTGTGGTTAAAACATCCCTCTGGTTAGATTTCTGAAAATGAAAAGGAATATTTTGTCACATTCCCCAGTTACAGGTTAGTGGTAGGTTACTCAGTTCAGTAACATAAACAACTGTTTTGTCTTCTATTTCTCATCTTAAAATCAGATTGTTTAATAAAAAAAAAAATCCTTCCTGCTCTAAATCAAAGTAATCAAAATAGATTTGTCAGTTGTTATAGTGTTTCTGGTGTTGTTATCTGTCCTACCTTTTCACTGACCACTTACTTATAAGAGAAAACAAAAACTTTGCCTCCATTTTTTCAGGCTTACAGTTCATGTTGAGGTCTGAAATCCTTATACAAGCCTAGAAACTAAATCCTAACATGCATCCACTTGCACTACTTCTACATGCAGTCACACTTCCCTGTTAAGCGTTCTCTTGTTTTCTGATGTTAGTCTCACCAGACTGTCTATTAGCACCATATTTTATTTAATATGCTAAGTAAATAATATGGAAAGACTCCAGGAAGTAGAATAATGGTAGAAAGGAGAGTGTAAACTCACCAACATAAGCATTGGAGCTCTCACTACTTTTCCAGTTTTGAGCATACAGACTGATTCATTGGTTCTTCTTCCAAACATTTCATCTATAATTCTTTTTTCCAATTAGCTTCCTTGGGAAGCTAATTAAAAAAAAAAAGGAAAAACACTGGAAAAATGTATTCTGTATGTCATCTCATAATGTCCTGCATAAACACATGTCAATTCCCTTAGAAGAGGGTGTACAGTACATGGGAGTGAGGGGGAAATGGAAGAAAAAGGAGGATTCTGGAAATAAATGTTTCAATAAAATATGCATCTGCTATTACTTTCAGGAGACAGTACCAATTTTAAAGTGTCTCCAAATTTCCAGTATTATTTGGTTCATCTTTTGCTGAATGGATCATTCCATGAGCCATCACATTTTTTTGGTCACTTGGGGAATAACTAAAGATAAGTTACAATGGAATGAAGTTCTAGGTCATGAGACTAATGAATACAATGGTGACATAACTTATTTACTGAGGACTCACCACATACCACACTGCTAATACATAACAATAATGCCTTCATTAGGAAACATCAATTCTATAAATATACACCACTTCACAATGTTAACACTTCCATCCTGTGAGAGGACAATAAATAATTTGTATCATATTGTAAATACAGGTTTATCAACTGTAATTCTCAATGTTTTGTCTTCCCTCCTTCACAGTATTATACACAATGGCTCCCATCTCTGGCTGAGGATCATGCTTAAGATACAGAAGCAAATAAAAAGGTACACCTGCTTTTTCCAGTGCTGACTTTGACATTAGATGTTTATTAAAACAGCCTTTAAGTTGTGAAAATTCTACACTAGTGCCAACTGTAATATTATTTAAAAAAATTAAAAAAACAAACCACAAAAAAATACCCACAATTTTCCAAGACGAGCTGTATAGTGTTTCAGAGGTGCTTTTAATGTTACTGGATGTTTGCTTTCTAATAATTAGATGTTGTCAATAAGAAAAAAATGTTAAGTGTATTCACAGACATACTTTCAGGACATAAACTGACCACCAGCTGGAATCGGGAAGAAATGTATCCCTACAGTATATTATTGCAAAATTAGGTACATAACATAGGCTTTATTACCTCCTCCAAAGCTTTTGACATTGACCTCTGGTAGAGATAGGGTCAACTGTATGGACATACTGGCCTCTTCTGCTGTAGCAGTGTGCATCTACTTATAGAATGAATCATGGGATGCAAAAGTATCATCTCTAGCAAAATGGCCATCACACTGCCCTCTAATGCAGGTTTGCTAATGGCGCAGGACCCATTGACCAAGTTTTCCTCTTGTGCATTCCCAATGTTATTTCCACCAGTTCAGAGAAAATACAACAATATTCGTCTGGTCTCCCATCGTGCTTCTAGACCTGTAATTGCTATCACATAAACTTAGAGGGTGTGGCCCTCCAACGTTATGTTTTCCATTTTGGCATATTTTTTACATTTTGAGAAATTAGTAGGCTAAGAATAAAAATGAATGGGGAAGGAAGGGTGGAGCTGACAGGACACAGGTGTCTTACATAAATGCACCAGTTTATAGAAGAGATCCCAAAACACAGTATTGCATTCAGATTAAGATCAATATTTGGAGCACAAAACTCCTCTTACAAGAAAGCGCTAAAGACACTCTACAGCTTGCCTGTGTTCACATTCACAAAGGGTTTTCTAACACCTAAGCTGTGGTTCAGTTTCTATTTATCCACAAATTGAACTTATAATACAGAGGATTCAGAAATAGTTTTCAAAGTTTGGCCATTTCTATATAAGATCAAAAAACAATGCTGTTTAGATCAGTATGGAACTCGCAGAAGTTTGCTATGTAATAAGTATAGAAATTTTCAAACTAGCATCTGTATGTTACAGGTATGCCTGCATGGTGCAATACACTGCCATGTAAAAACCTCCGAGCCAGATAAGGTTCTAGGAGAAATAAAGGACTATTACGGTGCAGCTCTGCAAGGCCTAATTAACCTAGGCTATGCTATACTGATATCCAAACTAGTGCATTTGTAACTTGCCTGTCATCTAGAAACAACATGAGGAATATGGACTAGAACTGTAATAAAAATGTATTTTGACACAACGTAAGGTGGCATCCCTTATGTCAGAAGATAGGCTATTGCCATTTGGAAGACAACTTCATTCTGTAGATAGAATTAATATTTCAATACTTTTTTTTGCCTACAAGTTTAAACAGGTTTAAATATTTGTTGAGGAAGCTTTATTATCATTGTTTTGTTGGGGTTTTTTGTCTTGTGTCTTTTTTATGTGGAGTAGGTTATAAAGCAATACGCGAAAAGGTTATTGCTCTGCTCTGAGGGTTTTAGAAATTTTATTCTGATGTGCTGTATCTGGGAGAAGCTTTAATTACCTCTGTTCTTGAAGGTCCTATGTATTGTCTTATTCCGACTTCCCTTGAAACCATAGCACTCGGTGCCCCAGGTAGTTTATACTTCAGAATAAGGGATACTTTACTTTTTACTGCTGCTGAGGAGCACAATGTAAATTTTTAATGGGACCTACTCACTGTCTCCCTTTTCTTACTTGGGCACAGCACCGGTTTCAGGGAAAGAAGAGAAGGTGATGCAAGTAAAAACAAATTCAGAAGGAAAATAGAGTAGCCATCAATCAAGTAATATCCGCAGCTATCTCCTAAGGCTAAAACTGGTGTGGTTCTGTTATATATCCTTTCAGCAAGGGCTGGCATACAAAGGGGCTAAAAAGAGCCTAAAAGTCATGGAGGGGGGGAGAGAGATTTAATCAGACTGACTGACAAAGTTAATATATATTCTCTATGAAAGAGGAGTCTCCAGGGTCATGGTTTCAGTGTTGAACAAGAACTCCAGAAAGTTTAGAGAGCTGGATTGAGTCAGAATTGATTTTTCTCTGTTTACTACATTCCCCAGGTGAAAAGTTAATGAACCAAGGCTAAAGCATAAAAAAGGGATAGGTTACTTGGAGGGCTGTGATAAAAATATCATCCAGGTAGATCAGGGATGAACTTTCATGCTCCAGAGAAGGCATCTCACTAACCACAAAAAGGAGGAAGGAAAAATGTACTGACAAAGCAGAGCATGCTCTGTGATGATATGCTGTTCCAACCAGAAAATACATGGTAATCTCAACAGTGTAAGTGCATACAGATACCTCTTTACCTGTAGATAAGCAGGTATTTGACTGCAGACTTTTGACAGGTCCATGAAGCCTGAGGTAAAGGATTTAGTATCAGAACTACAATTTCTGGGGAGAAATGCCAGAAGTCAGAAGCCTAGGCTGTTAATTAGGACTGAAAGTGAGAGATCCGGGGCTCCAAGGCTCACTAGCCCTGTGAAATCTACTTCACTAGTATGATATAGTGCTTTCCTCCCATCACTGCCTCTTCTCACCCACCCCTGRCAGAGACACCTCCTGAAAAGACATGTGATGTGTTCATTTGTCCCAGCATTTCATATGCGCTCTTCTCAACACCAAGCAGGCAGTAAGGCTTGGACCCTGCTTTGCATCCTGTTTATGGAGCCCTTTCTTGTTCCTTTTCCAGAAAAGAAAATGGAACAAAACCAGCTGCCTCATTTTACTGTCCTACACTTTCATCACAAAAAGTCCAGAGCAACATTTTATCTCAGACTTTTTTGGATCCAGGAAGAGTGAAGAAATCAGTGCTGTTTGATCAAACCTGAAAGAGGTCATTTTGGATGCTGGAGATGATAAACACTGAAAAAGTTGCTGATGAGGGATGGCAGATTTTTCCAAGTTTCATTTTTCTTCTACAGAATTGTACTAGGTATTGATGAATACTTTGTTGGAAAATTTTTTCATAAGCAGAGTCAAAAGTAGAGAACATGAACAGCACAAGCTCTGCCCTAGCTCGTGTTGAATTATACTAGTGCATAAAGTGATTAAAAAGAGACACAGGCTCCATAGTCTGGTGGTTAACACATTCATGCATGATATTAAACACAATATACCTTACCCTCAGAGCATTGAGATTTTAGTGTGGTTTTGAACATGGTCTGTCTGTCTCTTACATTTTTCTGAAAAACTTCAACAGATTCACTTCCACACTTGGGCTAAACTGAAAACTTTTTTCTCCTCAAAATCATGCTTTGGATTAGACAGTGGTTTCCCTTTGAATTTTAGATTCCCTTTGAATTTAGAAAAAACTGCAGTGCTAACATTTTTACCTCGAACAATGACAGGAGAGAGAGGGTAATTAAAGTAAATCTTAGGTATTTCTTCTGTTGCCTTTGGTATTTATATTCCTTTGACTTGTCACTGGCTAGTGCAGTCCACTTAAAATGGCTTTAGGATACCCATAAAAATTTCAGGGATTGATTACAGGAAAAATGATGAAGCTTCTCAGAATAAGCTAGAAGAACAAGAAGGAGCAACAGGGCTCTAATGCTGATATCTATGTCCATATGAAATACATCAGGTCAGCAATGTGAACCTATTAAYGGTATTTTCTTAAAACAAGAAGGCAGGCAAAAGACTGAAGTGGGTCAAGCAGAAGTTCTGCATTGAAGACAGACAGAGGAGTTAAGAGATAGTGGTGTCTTCCTTTATTCTAATATTTTTTTTTTTTTCATTTGTGAAAAAATAAACTCTTTTCTTCTTTATAATGTCATAGGACATATTCAGGGAACAGTCAAACACTTGAAAGCTGGTGAAGCATGAAGCAGCTAATGCTATTTGGCACGTTTGGATTTAGTCAACAGGAGGGTAGGAATTTTGAGCACCATAGTTTGGCAATGAGAAGCTCAATGTAGGAATTCAGAAGTACCTCGGAAGATGTCATCAAATATTAAATTTGCCAGTGCTCTGAACTCTCAGATTACAGAGCAATGGCAAAAGCAGTCAGCTAGAGGCAGCCACATACTTCAGGCTTTCAAGGCCTTTGACGGAAAGCAGATAAAAGCTAGACCCACAGAAAACATTCTGCCTTCAAAGAAGACCACACAGGTCTCCCATCCATTGATTTTTTTTCATTTCATTTTATTTTATTTTTTCACTTCAGTAAAAGTGATTTCAGCAAAATGACCCACAAAGGTTTACAATGGAAACCTCACCTGCCGATAGATACGTCTAACCATGCAAAAGACGTGCAACACACAGGATACTCGTAGGATACAGGCCTTTTTTAAACTAACCAACCATAATTTTTTAAAATAATTTTTAAGTCTGTATTGTGACAGTTTGCTTTATGATGTCATGCCTGGGCAATTACAGAGCCATAATTGCATAGCTATGACTCATTGCAAACCAATCAGTGCAGTCAGTTTCCTAATGCTATTTTCTACTATAACATTGTTATTGTAAAGGCAGGAATTCTTTAATCATCAAATTGAATGTCTGCCAAGAGCTCATTTTATTGACCATTAAACATGCTTCTGTTTAGAAGAAATGCTACAACATCACTGTTTCCAATAGTGGATTTGTTCTGCAGTAGTTTTTCATAAGACAATCTGCAACCAAACGATAGGTCAAAAAAATGTTTATCATCTGCAAACGTACAGGACATTCACAAACGAAGGTCTAATCCAAACTGTATTAAAGTCTCTAGTAAACCTTACTGGTTTTTAAAAGTATTGTATAACACCCCATGCAAGGAAACAACAAAATGTATATTTTCTTTGACRAACACTAAAATTTCTCAAAGAAAGATGACTGTTCCAAAAAGTAAAACTAATATCTGCACCTGAAAACCACTACTGCATGTCTTTTGTTGTTTGGCACCTCTTGGCAATTCAAATGCAATTTTCAGTAAGGCCACAGTTTTAGAAAATTAAATGCAAACTGGTAAATCCACTGCTGAATTGTGGGAACATTTTTTGATGACAATATTAAAGTTTCCTCTCACTGTCAAAGGATTCCATGGGAGGCACAGCATGATGTTGCTTTATTCAGAGAATAATTTTCCACGTGCTGGAAAGAGGTATCTTGTTGGAAGATACTTCAATAATCTGAAAATTGAGGTGAAATAAAAATATATAGATAGCCATACTGACTTTAGCAACAGAACAGTGGGTTGGTTCCTAATTTTGGAAAACCTGTACAAAACCTTATGCCAGCACCTAAATATTTCTACAACTGCAATTTCTGAGAACACTTGCAGCCCCATTCAGCAAAAAATTACCCTATTTACAAAAATACATTCTCTTTGGACAGTAAAACCATGAAAAAAACATGCAATTATGTTACCTTTTATCTTTAAACACACAGCAAGTCTAGAGTCTATAGGAATAATCTCACTGCATTGACCTGCCAGTACCAACTAATGATTTCCTACTGTTTTCGCTTTTTCTTGTTCAGTTTACCAAGAAAAGTGTTCAGAGAGTAAAACTGAAATAAAGTCTTTTTCTAAGGCAGTAAAAAAATTGAACACTCCTTTGCAGCTCCATAAACATCAGTAGAATCATTATGATATTTGTCACTAAATAACCAATTCAATCAATGATAAGAAAGGGGAAACAGTGCAGTCTAGTAATGTACTTAAAAAAAGGATGTGCTTATACAACAAAACAAATCTGATTATGTGAGTCTGTAAATAAGCAGAGGTTTTGTTCTCTACCAGTTAGCCAGCTGAGATATCCTTTTAACTGTATAATGAAAAGTAAAATAGGTATTGTTAGCAATAAGGAAACACAAGAGGTACAAAGAAAAAAGAAAACAGCATTTACATGCTGGAAAAGAGGAGAAAGAAAGGAGTAAGACATGGCAAAAGAAGATTGTGTCTGTGGCATAGATGTACTAACAAATGCATCCACATTTTAGCACAGGCGTGTCGCACGATGACAAACTGAGAAAAAAGTCCAGAATTTTCCAGTGAGTAAACCGGTCTTTTAGAACGAAAGTATCAAAAGGCAAACCGACTTGGCCAGTTCATGTTGCAGGTTAGGTGCTGGCTACCTGGTAAAAGAACTAGTATTTATGGACCAACAATTCACTGCTGAAGTCATTAGATGATGCTGAAAGTGTTTTTTTGTTCGGTTGCTCTTCAGTGAAGGCAGAGGACACAGGCACCTCCATGGAACAGCCCCTGGTGCTTTAGACCATTTCTCTTTCTTATTTCCCCTATCCAGGAAGGCATAAAGGGAATAATGCTTTGGATCTCAGTGGATAAGCCAGTACTGTCTTCTAAACCATCTTGAGGTTGTCCTCAAAGCCAAAATCAATGTCTGTTTAGAAATGAACCCCAAAGGATTCAGCTCTCCTATCTGAGCATACCCAGTGCCTTGGTATCCCAGTGCTTTGTATCCTAGCAGACAACCATCAGTAGACTGCTTGAATGCAGATGGGGAGCTTGGTCTTTGCTATTAGTCATAGGCCATGCTAGGTTACCCAGAGCATTTAAAGAATCCATTCATGCCAGTTCAATTGGATTTTGATATATGACATCCAATTTCCTGTAATTCACCCATGTGAATTTCGGAAAACACACATCCAGATAAAAATACTGTGTCACATCAGAGGCTGTACCACAGGTATCCAGGGTGCATCACTGAGTTAGGACTAATAAAACTTTTTCTCTATCGCTTTTGCAGTGCTGATGTGATCATGTTCTCTCCTTGCCTTGTAAGCCCACAGACAGCTGTCAGTTGCACACAAAGAAAACTGCAGATATCCACTGAAACATCCAAAGCAAAATTTTCTCAAATGCAGAAAGAATATTGTCACACTAGTGAGTGGAGCAGAAGCTGAATGAGCAGCATGGACAATCATTACACACTTCTACTTCTTGCAGCATTTGTCAATGCTAACCTTTCACCAAAGACACGAATAAAGGAACTGGGTATTGCCAATATTCCTCAGAAGAAAGTTTCTTTATTAGCACACAAACAACCCGACAAATAAAATACGGCAGTGAGACAAGAGTTTGTGAGAGACTTGTCTTAAAGAAGGAACCAATCCTTGCTGTGCTGAAAGAATTGAATAAGGATGTTGTTTAGTGCTTTGCTAGCTGCTATTGTAGTTGTGAGAGTTTGTCTGAAGGTTGTATTATAAGTGATAACTGAGCAGAAGGAAAGAGAATGACAGCCTAGTGATGGACGGTCAACTACTGAGGCAAAATTAAATGGATGAGGGACAAGTCAGAGAACTCAGCATCCAAGCAACCCCAGCCACAGAAACCAGACAGCAGCAGTTTTTAGCAGAAAGGTTACTTTTTTCCTCCCCCTTTAAAGGATAGTCCTCAGAAAAGAAAACAGCCATGACTACTGCCAGGAGCCTGACTGCACCCATGGGCACCCTTGCCCTGATGGCCCCACCGGGACTCCCAGCCAGGCCCTCTCAGCCCATGACCTGAAGGGCTCCATTCAGGCTTGGATCAAAGCACTCACGCCTGCCCTGAGACGTGTTCCCTGCTATTCCTGACTTGCTCCTTGGGCTTTCAGCCTGATCTTGGACCAGTCTTGTCACCTATCATTTGCTTGTTGATCACAGGATTGTAGATGGACCCTGTCCCTGCCTGCACCTTGGCTTGGGTCCTGTAGGTGAGGGCCCTGCCTATGTTGGGGGTCAGCCCCAGCTTCCAGCTCAGGCCTCCTCACAGGTCTGTCCCACTCTCGCTGCTCCTGGTAACTGCTGAGGCAGGAGAGGATGCAAGGAGAGTGAGTCCCATCTTCTCTTTTCCTGTCCCACCAAAAAATCCCTTGCTGCAGCAGCTGTGTTTATGTGTACACTAGAGCAGGTACATGGTGGAACATGTCTGTGTATAAAGTACTGTCTGGTAGAATTTGTGGTGGAGAACAGCCAGAGGAAACAAGAACTACATCTGGAAACAATGACAGACTATGCATGGGGACCTTAGGACATCATGAATGCAGCACAGAAAACTTCAGACCTTGAAGGCAGTGTCTGACACAAAGGAAGGAGGAAACCAGTTAGTAGGTGCTTTTAAAAAAAGGAAAAAGCAAAAGGATATAGGAGAAACTGCCCTAAAATCAGAACAAATCTGATTTCATAAATGAGCACTTTCAAGAAAACAAAAAAAAAAAMCCCACAGTTAATGGGGCCAGAAGGAAGACTGCAGAGTAACACTCCAGACTGAGTCCAAGAGCAAGAAAAAGCTGGGCCATGTGGCTGAAGACTGCGTGTTTAACACTAACAGGTCCATCAACAGAGCAAATCCAGGAAGGAAAGCTGTGAAAATTATGGGCATACATGCAAATAGGGGTCTGAAAAAGATGCAGAAATACACTAGTCAAACATCAAAATGGATAAACATTGTCACCCTGTTCCCATCAGGACTAATTAAAGCTGGCAATATCAAACAAGATGAATTGCTTCCTACAATATTCAAGTCCCTTGGAAAGACAGTTTCCAATACTGCTGTCCTCCCAGAGTGGTTGGTTACTTTTTCAACTAATGTCATCCAACCATCACATGACATCCCTAAGTAAATGAGGTGTGGTTGTCTTTATTTATTTCACCTAGATCTTTTATGAATATTTTTATTTTACTTTAACATCTTGTACGAACTTAAAATTATGTACTCTATTTTGGACATTCAGATAAATATTTTGGGAAGTTGTTATCCTCACTTTGAATTCATGGAGATCTAATGATAAATGGGTAACATCGAGGTACTTGTCAACAAAGCGTACAATGAATCAAAATACAAGTCCACAAAAATGCCACCCCCAGCACGGTAACCCAGAGCACCCACAGTGTAGCAGGTTTCCTATTACAGGAATTGCATGGTCTAGTTTCAAAAGCTTGCACTGGAAGGATAGAGGAAAAGATTCTGTTAATGACCAGTAACAAACAGAAAAAGCTCTATATCATCTGGGAATTAACCTGAAATTTTGAAGAAGTTTGTGACAGCATTACCAGAAAATAAATAGGGCTCTCATATTCCTCATGGAAATTTTTCTAATCTCTAGCTATAAAATCCTAAAAATGAACAAAAGTTTGCATCGTAATATAGGATATCCACAATTACTAAGCTGTTAATTTAGTTTTCCTAATTACAGGCAACCACTTCAAGACATAGTCTTATGATTTTTAATAAAAACCTACAGGCTGTTTAAAAAAATACTGCAGACCTTCATCTGGTCACAGTTGCATAGTTACTTAAACACAAATGGGTACCTAAAGCTGCACACATTCTGGAAGAGTCAGTATCCAGGCATTCAATTTTAACATGAAAATACTGTTTAACGTGTATTTTAGGATAGGCCAGATTCAAACCATAAATGCAGGCTTTTTGAATGCCTGCAAAGCAATGTTTAGAAAGCCAGTGAGTCCTGCTCTTTCACATCCACAAAGTGAAGTTGGACTTTCTCTTTGCTAGTAATGTCAGCTGTTGCCATCTCATTCCTCCTGTGTAGCTTCCCCACAGATTCTGTGGCAAGATTTGGGAGAAGATTTTCTTCTGTGTTATCCCATTATAAAGTTTCAGACTTCACCAATCACCCAAAGGCTGTTTTCTCCCTAACCTGCTGTTATGCAGCCAGGACAGTCTGTTGAGGTATTTTTCAGCAGGGTAAGTGGTATCTCTGCCGTCTGAAAAGCGACCATTAAAAATGGGCCTTTCGTCTGTGCCTGCTGTTTGTGTCTGGTAATCAGAAGTCATTAGTGATGGCTCTGTTAYGAAGTTGGAGAAAGAACCAACACATTCCTATTTGATGTCTCAAAGGTCTGTACGGATCTTTGCTCATATTAATGAAAATACATTTTAGTTACAGTTAAAACACTGCTTAATAAATACATTTGACACCAAACACACCCAAACAGCTAAAATGGTAAATGGCATTTATTAACGATACTATCTAAGCTGGTATTTGGGAAAACTTTTAGAAGCTTTCCGGCAGTCTTTAAGACTTATACATACCCATCATAACAACAACTTTCTTCTAGCTTCCTTTCTACTTATACCCTGTCTATGCTCAACCTGACACACAATTTCATGGAAATGGGAAAACGGTGGGGAAGGAATACTCAACTATCCAGTGCTACCAAAGGGCCAATAAGGCAGTCAAGAATTACTAGGGAAGGTATTACAAAGACTTCTTTTCCTATACTGTCTCTGCACTCCTACTGAACGTCATCAGCTCCTGCCCATTTCCTCAAAAGTCCTTTGTAGCTCATTGTCAGATTTCAGGGCAGAGCTCAAACTAACCATAATGTTTTTAAGGATGTTCATTATTTATCTAGTGAATCTCTGTTCAGTACAGCAAACTTAAGTCAGGGAGATTCCTTTTGCCTTCTCCCTTTTTCACCATACTCTGCTCTTCTAAGCAACCAACCTCAGTCCATTTTTCTGAACTTTTTCAGGCAGCTGAGGAGCTTGAACCTTCTTTTTGTCATCCTGGGGAAGTGTCTAATGACCTCTGGGTTAGACAAATCAGAAGGGCAAAATATGAAAAACTGTGTGACAACTAAGGTCTGAAGCCTAAAGTCTAAAAAACAATTCACCAAAGATAATTGTCCAGTCCTGTTGTATAAGTAAACATCTGTCATCCTGAGTGTCTTTTAAAGTTTTGGGTAACCACACATTTCTCCATTGTATAGATGAGGATACAAAGTTTGATTTAATGATTTCTTCTCCACTTACTCAGAAGGGAGAAAAACTGGGAAAAACAATCAAAGTTTCCTTGCATTTCAATTACCTCACCCATTAGGTAAAACTCAGACAATTTCCCTTTTAAACCATTAGTATATATAACAGAGTTTTTGATACAGATTTTTATTATATTCATGTTGCTTGTAGAGTAGCAATATATTTACAGATCTCCTTTTCATCACCACTTTCTTTCAAAAAAGCTCAGTAAACAGACACATCATCTTCAAAGTACCAACAAAAATGAGTGTAGTAACTCACATCATATTAAAAATGTCTTAAAAAACAGAGCATGTATACATATGAATTAGGAAAAATCAAGATGAAACATGGCAGGAGAAGGGAAATATTACCCTGAGAGTAGAGGCCCCTATTATGTTCTTCGCAGAGTAGATCAATGCATTTTTGATGCAAACACAATGCTTAGTTACAAAGG
Source organism: Phoebastria nigripes (assembly GCA_035582835.1). Taxonomy (NCBI): domain Eukaryota; kingdom Metazoa; phylum Chordata; class Aves; order Procellariiformes; family Diomedeidae; genus Phoebastria; species Phoebastria nigripes. The sequence goes on along the minus strand of JAYKAV010000343.1, from coordinate 39,580 downwards.
CATAAGTCCTGCAATTGACTTTGCATAGACAGATTCAGCTGCCCTCTTGAAGCCTCATTGACTTCAATTGACTCCCACGTGGAGTCAGTTGCAGAATCAGAGACTCTGGTAATGACCACGCTATAAGGGCCTGAGTCCTTGTCCATTAAACTCAGTGTGAGATTTTTCAGTTGACTTAGTGGATTTCAAATCTGAGTCTAAACGCAGATAGATAAGAAAGCATAAATAGTTTGAATGCATTTCTGAATTAAAAGACTTTCTTTCAGYCATTGCATATAAAAGTTAAACTTGGCAGCATACATACTTTAAAAATTCATTCATCTCTGTTATAGGAAAGTAAATAAAAAGGAATGCAAGGAAAGCTTACATCCTAACTGCTTGAATTAACCTAAAAAAGGGGTAAGGTTTTATTTTTTCCTGAATTTTCACAGCATTAAAGCTCTTCTCTTCTACTACTGTGGTTATGTGCAGTGCATTTCACCTTAAAAAGGTCCACTCATTTTCACTGATAGTTTTGTACATTTACAGTATAACTCAATGTTAATTAAAGTCAGTCAATGCAACTGAAACAATTATAGGCTCTCTTCTGGATTTAAATGTTCCACCGCTGAACAGTTACAATTAAATGCAATTAAATTTTCTGTTTACATAGGCGGCATTTCTTGACACTATCATTTTTATGGCTTTACAGTGAGAGGGAAAAATCCACCATAGTCCCCAAATTTCCTTGCATATTTTCATCCTATGTCACTTTCACAGTAAGAAACACTGATGAAAACGCTTTCTTTAATAAGAGCTAAGAGTCCTTCTCTGCATTTATCTTGCAGACATTGAGATCTGCTCTCAGTGAACCTGGGTCTCATCAGAAGGATTACCCATTTCAAAAGCTTATTAACACTAATTCTTTCCTTTAAGTAAGCAAAACAGATAGATTTTTAAAGCTAAGAACAATAACAGAGAGATAAAAAACATATGGTAAATATTTGTATTTCTTGTGTTATTCCAAACTAATTTTTCATTTTTGTGTTTGTAAATTGCCTAATTTTTAAGATACYTGAGGCAAGATCATTACCCTTACCTACACTTGCTCCATGCAATAAATAYAAAACATACATTTATAAATAAAAGATAATACAGTAAATGTGGAATATTCATACTGACTATTTTTAGATTGCTTCATTCCAGAAGTCTTACTGCCTCTTCTACCACTCACGCTGTTGTAAAAGAGAAGTAATGACATCTGTCTTCAGTAGATAGACCATAATATAAAATTAATGCATCTGTATACTAGCAGGCACCTTTAAAATAATATTTGAAGGCATCACCTATAATATTCAATGCTGGAGATGAAGTATTGTCATTCATATAAGTAATGTAACTGGCCCTGCCTGATAAAGAAATTGTCCAAAACTTCCAATACCACAACCTTGTTTCTCTTAATTTTGCTAATCTACTTGTAGTTAAATTTTTCATGCTATACATCTACCCAGGCTAACTATTTTGGGAGAAGCTCCAGAACCAGGTGAGCCATTTTGTTTGAATATTAAGATGGGTGTTGAGTTATTTTTCATTAAATCCTCATAACTGTTCTTTTTCCAGCTTTAGATGACCTGGTGACGTGGAGAATTTTCAAAAATGTGATTTTGTTTAAATATCGTTTAAGAGCTTTTTGCCATGCCCTGGAAAATGCATGCAGATCTGGTAAGTTCTTATGTTCTTGGTAAATTGCAGTTTTATGCATGCTTAGTGGAGGTGTTTTCAATTTTAACAGCTATACACCTCTGAGGAAGTAATTGTCCCTTAACTTTATCAAGCCTCTGATGGTATTGAGGTTGTATATGCCTTACACTCACAGAGCAACCAGCTAGGCCTCCTGAAGCAAGGAGCTGCTGGCGTTCAACCAGACATTGTCTGCAATAGCTGCTCTCAGCTGCACAGGGCTGGTGTGAGACCAGCAGCCAGGAGAGACCTGGGAGCCTTTTTTCCTCCAAGCTAGAAGTATTTCTCTTAGTAGGACCCAAACCAGAAAAAATAGGAGGAATCATAGAGCAGGAAAATCAAATAGGTCCAGAAGGCTTTGCAGAACGAAAGCTGRCACACTGCAACAGGGGGGTCTGGTTGGCACAGGACACTGAGCTCACACAAGAATTCAGACCCCAGAGGGAAAGCTTAGCCAGGCTAGGTGAGAATGAGGGAAGGAGGAGACTAAAACAAGAACCCACGTGCATCCCCAGGGAAGGTCTATCCCATGCAATGACATAGCAACTCTTGTAGAAAGAAGTTATGAGATAGATAAAAACTGGCTTTTTATGAATCTGGATCTCAAGCACCTAATCCGGCTTGAGCTTGAGTCTTTCCCTCATTTCACCAAACAGATTATTTTCATGACATTTATAAGAATGTAACACCTCTGAGATCCTTTCGTGGTGAAGTTCAGTTGAGAAGAGTCCTGCTGTTATGAATGAGGCAACAATGCTATGAACAAATAAGCCTCATCTCCTTGCAAATTGCATGGGGGTTACTAAACCCATCCAAACAGAGGAGGACCAGATTAATGATGCATAGGCCCCCTGGATTCCGGTAGTTCCTAACATTTAAATGCTTGACTTTGCAACTTGAATAATGCTTAATGCAGTAGTTCTTTATGCTGCATTTGTAATGCACCATCGTTGTGAAGTTTGAATGCATTAGCCAGATTAAAATGAGTTATTGTCAGTGGCACAAATCAAACTTCTCCAACTACTAATCTCAAATGGAACAGACACAGACCAGCCTTCCTAAGTCCTCCCTCATGTTTTGCAGTGGAAGGCATTATTTGTTTGTTATCTTTATTTACATACAATATACTCTTGGAAAGGCAGGTTGCAAATATATGTTCTATATCAACCATATGAAAAATGTTTGCCCTGTATTTTCACTTGCAATTGAACCCTCTGGAGGATAAGAGCTATGAGATCAAAACACACTGAAAGCAGTCATAAAAATGGTGCCACACATCAACACTCTGGTAATACACGGAAGTTGTCAAAGCTGGATGCACTGCAAATGTCAATGGGGAGAAGGGAGGCTGAGGGGTGGCACAGCTAGTATACACAATTCAAAATATGCTCCATAGAGTCAGGGCTAGTGAAAGTTAAATCTTCGTGCCCCTTTCATATAAATGTGCCTTGTTCTTGTGCTTCTGTCTCTGAGAATAGGACAAAAGAACTCAGTGGGCTCCCCTAGACTAGGGTAAAAAGGTACTGTTTAAAAATGCATTAAGGAGAAATAAAAAGTTTCGCCAACAACTCTAAAACTCCAAGCTAGGCTCAGAAAGCTAGAAATGCATTAGCTGGAAAAGGTGAGACATCTTCGATTTTACCAAAAAATTAAAGACATATTCTTGGCTTGGAGTGGTAAAATATGTTAATTATGATGTTTTTGCTAACAATTTGAAAGTTTAATTTTAAAAGGTACATATAGAGAGATAGATAAAGATATAGATATATAGACAGATAAATGTAAGTTGTTCTAGATGAAGGTGGAGTGGAAGAAAAACTGGTGTATGACTGTAGAGGATTTATAGAGACACTTTCATGAAATATTTGTTCTGTGTACTAATGGACACCTGTAGTCCACCTCCAATGCTATCAGCTTCGGCCATTTATCAGCATCTGGGCTACACAGTCAACAAAAATAACCAAAGATAATTGCCATGAATATCAAGGCATTATTACCAGACTCAGATGGAATGTTTGCCCATTTTGTTAAGGATTCTGCATTCCAATTTTGAGGGCAGCTCTGTTTATTTAACTCCACTTAAAAATTCTAGCTAGTGAGCTATATAATTTTTTTGAAGATAAACATGAGAAGTTACAAATATAATTGCAACTTTGAAGAACTCTTTGTAGGTAGCAAAACATATACACATTTTCTGAATCTGGTATCTCTATACTTGTTTTTTTCTTAATCATACAACTACTTCAAGATGGTAGTGTTAGTGCTTCTACTGAAAAAATAGACTTATTACTATACCAAAAATATGGGAGAAGGATACTTTCAGGATTATATAAATTCCACCTTTATTCCCTCTTCAAGAACAACCAAAAAATGTCAAGTGTCAGCTAACCTATTCTCATCCATTAGCTCTCGGGGTTCAGAGCAGAATGGACTTCAAGAAAGGACAGTTAGGAAATGGGTATTGACAAAGTGTAATTTTAGGCTAGTATAGCTAATCTCTTTAGGCTCTGTCTATAGTCAGTGGAGTAAGATAGGCTCCTATAGAGGATGATTCAGAGCAGAAACCTAATTTAGCTCGTCTGACTCACCCTCAGAATGAATCAGCAGGCACTCTTGACCAACATTATGACTGAAAATTGAGAACGCCTTTCCTCTACCTGAGCACAAGTGACGCACTATTCCCAATCAGAAGGAAATTTATATTCTCTACAGTACTTACTGTAAGCCATTTAAAATCATGTTTCCTTCTGGAAAACACCAGAAAGGAAAAAGATGGCCACAGCTGATACAGGAAAAATGTGATCAAGTATAAACTTGTTCCAACTGATTTATCTCTTTAAGATATAGGGTCTATCGAATGTGAACATCCTTAACCAACTCTATCCTTTTGCGGGTAAAAGCTGTGATTTCCTTTGTGAACTTGGGCGGTGCTTGATATGCCATAAGCTTGGCTGGAAGATGAAGCTAGCTCAGAATGTTAATTTCAAGTGGAAAAAAATCAGTCATATAGAACAGCTTGGCAGGAGCAAAGGTGACAGAGAAAAAAATACCCACAGGTATCCACTTTCCCTACCATCATGTTCATACTTATTTTTTTCCAGCTGGAGGAAGGGCAAGAGATATTCTTGAAGTATATGAAAAGGCAAGAGTTACCAAGGATGATATTACACATTTTTAGGCTTTAATGATTCACAGTTATATCAACCAACTATGAAAACTGCATGTTAATTAGAACTGGTGACCTTGGGAAAACTCAACTGAGTAGGCAGATTTCTCTGAAAGAAAGAAAATATCCTCCAAGTTGACTAGAGTTGTAATACGAGAAAGCAAGCTTATTTGAGAACTCACTTTTGCAGTTTTTCAAATATATATTTGAGTATATATTCAAAAGAGCAATCCCCTTTAAAGATTGTTTTATCAATATCAGCATTCATAAAATATATAAACATTCTTATTTCACAGAATTTTATTTTCTTAACTTTTAGAGCAGACATTAACATTTATGCAAAACATTTCCATCAGAATTATTTTATCTAATCTGCAAAGAGTGACGCAGGTCAGTTCACACAACAGCATTACAAATACTGATCTTAGGGAACATTTTACAAAACCGTTTTACCAACTAACTGTAGTCCTATTTGCCCAAATGACTGAGATTATGAACAAGTCTATGTACTTTACACCTACAGAGTAGTAGTAATATTCTGTTACGCTCACTATATTTGAACTAGCTTTAAAGAAGCTTGGTTGCTGCTCTCTGGCTAGCAATAGCCCTAAGGCTCCAGGTAGACAATACTTGCAAATATCTGCTTTGCACTTTAGCAACRTAAGTATAATTCACTGGCAGCAGCAACTGCAAGCTAGACGTACTTGGATTAAACACCCGCTGGAAAGGGGGCATAGTTATTTCAGCATTTTTGAAAATGCTACCTCATCTGTTTCAAATATGTTCATCAACATTCAGCAGTCATTGCGAGTCATTTCAACACACACTTGTACACACATCAGCCACCTGTTATGGGTCCTCTGCTCTTTTCTCCACTCTGTTCTCTGTCACTGTCACCACATCATCCTCCAGGCAATGTGCTCAGCATGAAACATGAGTGATACCTTTTGGATTTATCTTATGGGGAGAGGGGAAGCACTGTAGCTCTGCACTGCTGCATCATAACATTTGTATATACGCCCCATAGCGTCTCATCAGGTGATGACCTTGCATTTTTGCATCCTGTAGTCACATTCTGATACACATCATCACACCATGATGCTGCATTTCAATGCAAATTCACCTCAGGAGGCCTGAAATAAAACGGTGGTGTTTCTAGATGTCCTGAAGCCCAGGAAATTGAAAAACTTGATATAGAGCTTTAAAAATTGGGACTGCACTGCAAGTATTACTGAGTTCATTGATCTCATAACCAATATTACTTTATACAGTGAATAATTCAGCCAACAGCAGTGTATGGGAGTTCACTATTAGTTTAGGGAATAATATTTTGCTTGCTTGCTTGCTTGCTTTTGGCTCACTAGCTGTCATGATCCTAACAAAATAAACCAGACTATTGAGCAAACAACAGTCAGCTTAAACACTTTGAATGACTTGTTTACCACAGATCCATCATCTAGCTAATGGTTTAAGCTTTGTTCCTTCTTTAATGTAAGTCTAGGCATAAAATCATGGTAGAGGCTTATTCCAAGAGTTTTGTGTTGTTGAACTGAATCCTCATCAATTTATGTTTGTTTCTAACAGGTTAGCCTGGCAGAGGTGTTACAGATGATGCCCAATGGTGACAAACAGAGAAGGAGCAGCTTTGTGTTATAAGACAGGCAAGACTCCAAAGACCCTGGAAATACGTTAGGAAAACCCAGTATAGGGTCTAGCCATGTGTCAAAAGAAGCTGAAGGAAAGCTACCTCCATGCTGACTATATAGGATTTCCTTAAATGGCCTTATTAAACTCTTTTTCACACCAGATTTGCACAGGGAGGTGAGATGGGGAGACCTTTGCAGAGACCCTGGACAGTGCATGGAAGGCTATATGGAACCAAACGCCCTTGGAACTACCCTAAGATTGTTTTAGCCATTTAAGCAGCTCTAAATCATGCCATTTAAGCAGCCCCATTGTAAGCTACACACACTGTGTCTTCCTTACAAATGCAGAAATTGTTCCTGGTTCCATTATAGACATCCTCTACAACTATGTAAATGTCGCTCTTCTCTGTGCCTCATGGCACTACTTTAACACAGGGTAAGAAAAAAAGGACAATGAGAGGCATGTTCTCCTTCTGCCTTAGTGTCTTCTCTGTTCTGTAAAAAGAGGGTTACAGTAATTTCTTCCAAATAAAACCATTTTAACACTGGGAAAGTAATCATAGCTCTGTGCTAAATGGTTCTGTTACTTGGGGTTAATTAGGGACTATGTGACAGAAGTGACCACAAGCGTGGATACTGACCAGTCCTGTAGATTATTCACTTCAAATGTCTCTGCTACTAAGCACATCCAACCAGACATTCAAGTTTAGTAGGTGGTTCAGTTTTTCTTGCAAACAGAAACTTAAAAGGCCTACTTTTCCTACAGTTTCAAGGACTGCGAAAGCAGACAGTCCTACATACACCAGCAGAAATAGTTAATGTTTAGAGCCAGACACCGAAGGGAGCTGAAAGTGTAGAAAGATTTGTATATGCACAGAAATGGAAAAGACTAGTAGACTTACTTATGTTCTTACCCACCATAGGGCCAAAAAAATGTTTGCCTCATTCTTTTCTTTTTTTCCCTAAAAATTCTGGAAACAACTGGGGTCAGAGACAGGTTATTGGAAATTAAGTCTGCTTTGCAGTGACCAGTCTTACCAGTAAGTGAGGCAAAGAATAAGCAGGAGGTAGAAGTATTTTACTTTAAAATTACACCCAAATTGTTTACGGCTGTGGAAGAGAGCGCTGTATCACTTAGAATGTCTTCACACTTACTCTTTGGATTACACAGCTTTTAACATATGTTAAGGTCTATTTCTTCTCTATGGGATGTTGTATGAAAGTGTCAGAAACAGGTATTCAGGCACTGAGATTTTCATTAAAAAGCTGTCATGCCCATATGTGCTTAAAATTAGAACACAAAATAGAGTTTAAGTTATTCAGTTGAGAAAAAGTATGAAAGAAAGGAAAGGCAGAAAAGATATGTTCCCACTGGTTTGTTCGGTTTTTCTTTTAAGTGATACGATCACCAAAGCAACCTAGATGAACACCCTCTGGGGACACTGTCTAGCAGCACAGAGATGGTCACGTTTACAACCAAATGACATATACAGAGATGACACCACTCTAGGGATGTGAGTGTGAATGAAGAAGGAAACAGCCAAACCAGAGTACATTATAGAGGCTGCTGACCTCAGTACAGACAGTGCATCCAAACTCTGGTTTGCACAACTTGGGGATTCAGATGGGATTCAGCAAGGATTTCTCTCTCTTACAGCAGCATCAATTCAAGAGCAATCATTCTAGACCCATTCCTTTTCCCACTTGTCTTTTCTCAGCAACACCCCCTCTTCCAAACCTCTCGCTGGGAGTGTTTCTCTGGTTTACAAATTGTTTTCTGGATTAGTAGCTAGCTCCGTTACTGTTTGYGAAAAGGGTCAGGGATTATTTTTTCCCCAAGAACCACAACTATAATTAGCAGCTGCTGTTCTCATCCTGCTCCAAACACATGCTTCATAAAATCAAACTTACTCATTTAAAGAACAGAATTGGCTTTATTAGCAACTCAAAAAAACCCCGTGATGTTCAGTCTAAATGTTCTCTCCTGAAGGTGCTAGCATCTCCAAGTTGCACCTAATTATCACTGACCAGAAGGTCAGACCATCTCCCTAATATTCTAGTATTAAAAACCAGCACGGTGAGCTAGCAGCACTTACATGGCATGCTGATGAAGCACTCTGACTCATGCTAAGCAAGTGGGTCAGAAAAAAGGATCCTTGTACGCTTACGTGAGGTTATGGTCACTGCCAGTCTGTTAGGGGCATCTCCCATCACAGCTCTGGACATAATGAAGTCACAGCACTGTCTGGACTTCTGCAGTTATTAAAATGCTAACTGCCCAGGAGGAATTCAGAAATCGGCTGTTAATGTAGGTCATTCAGGGAACCCACATTCCCATTCCCAATTACATTTGAATGGGATAAGAATGGGTATAATTAGCTGACCTAGTAGGCTGACTAATACTTTCTCCTCTTCCCTCACTCCCCTAGACAACCCCCCCAACATTCAAGCACACATTTTTATTTCATGAGGCTATTTGCAAGATCACTAGCCTTTCTCCTGAGATTGTTAGTACATGTGGCTCCATTTTAATGGGTTAACGTGCACATTAGAATCCCCATCACCCTGCAACTCTGCTGCAAATATGCCTCGCCTATTTTCATGATCTTTATTTGCTATACTATTCATCATCCATTACGCTTCTGAAATCTGCGTGCATGTTGCAAATAATATAATGCCTCTATTATGGCAAAACAGCAGCCCCGGACAGAGACATTTTGGGTCACATGTCCAGTAGCTCCCATTTCTTAAGACAGTGAAGAGAGAATACAAATATGAGTGTCGTATTCAGCATTGTGCTCTTGTTCACTGCAGCTTTCTTTTTTTAGACTTTGCTGCAGTTCCTGTAAGGAGCTGTGTGACTTTCCCACCTCATGTTCATTTGTACACATTGAAAAAAGCAGGCAGTAACAGTCCTGTATCCAAATCATGCAGGTTTAAAAAAAAAAAAAAACCAGAAAGAAATAGAAGAAATCATGAAAGAAAAAATTAATTTTTTTGGACCGTATGCAAGAGAAACACTTGGAAGACAGAGGTTTTGTACTGCATTCAACCCAAAAAGAGTGTCTTTTTCTACACCAAGCCATATTTTACAATGACAAGCAATGACTGGACAGTGGCTGAGATTTGAACGTTGCAGCAGTATCAATCAATCATGCATCAGATAAACACATTTCAAAGTGTATATTAAATACAGGCTTGAGCTCATGCAGACTGACATATAGTATTTCATTCTCAATGTGTTCTTTCCCTACCAGCAGAGACTTCTTTGTTCTTCAGCTTTGTTGCTTAAACTGCTTCCTTTCTGCAAAACAATTTCTGAATTTCCGAATAATTTCTCTTAAACCTATTTTTGAAAGTTGAAGTTTAGGTCAAATGCAAATATGAATATAGTTTTATCCTGCATGCATAATTTGTAGTCTGTGTGGAACTGACTCATCTGTCTTCTGTATCTGGCACTCATGYGATGAGCTCTCCTGCTAAGAGTGACCTATTCATCCTTCAAATAAACATCCACGGAGGAAGAAAAACAATATGTACAGTTCCAAATAAGGAACGACATATTGTGCTTGATGTGATCTACTCATGTCAGTTCTGTCAACAGTCTTTTGAATTAAGAGTCTCTTATTCAGAAAATATTCAGAGATACTGGGTAGTATCTTCTGCACTTGAGCAAATCAAAACTCAGAAATATCTGAATTTAACTGTTGATGAAACATGGGCAGTTAAGACAATGTCTTGGCTCAGTAATCTTAAGCAGAATGCTTTGAATAATTAAGAAAAGTTTTGCAAAAATTTTGCAGTTTGAGGAGTTATGGTCTAGTGGCAAACAAAAGGGTATTACTGCCATGAGTGACTGAAGTATGTACTACTTACGAATATTTTCACAAATTATTTTATGTATATGATCAACAGAATGTAGCGAAACTGTCAGCTAATACTTTATCTACAAGACTTTACTGTTTGACTAATGTGCTCCCTTCTGTCAGCATTTAAGATTTGTTTAACTTGATTCGCAGCAGACATCTTGTTACATCCAACGGAAGACTAACATTATGGGTATTCACATACTATGTGCACATAACATAGGACTAGAACTTTAGATGTTTTAAGTAAGCATCCAGAGATCAGACCTATAGAAATCTGACCATAGCCACAAACAAATGGAACTGGTGTGGCTGAGTGTAATTTTTCAAAATTTGTTAAAAGATTGAGCATTTCTAATCAGAAAATTAGAAAATATTAAAATAACCTGTAGTCTGTAGATGATTCTAAGAAAACTTTTAAGCTAACATATAGAAATAAAAAAAAAAAAAAATTAGTTTTCTGTGGAATAAAAAAGACTATATGCAGCAAGTATTGATCCCAAGAAATAATCTCTTAGCATTCATATGAACTGTATTTCTACCTGACAAATACAGGTGATAAAAAGGAAGACAAGGTTTCTTTATTTTTGGGTCTGATAAGTTACCATTTCAAGGTAAATAGATTTCCATTTCTTTTTCCTTTACAAACGAACCCTGAATCTAGTGGTCAGGGTTGGTTCATTTTATCATATGTTTACAACGCCTAAACAGAGTTGTCTGCATGAAATCACTGGCTACATTCACACAAACCCGCAGTCTTCCGATTATACCCTCCCTACATGCTAAAACCACAAGGGTTTATGTATTCACTGAGGTGTTACTAAGAGCATAATAAAAATACGAGGGACTGTACAGGTGTCTTGATAGACTTAATCTGGCCAGCAGCACCTGCATTACTAATAATGTTGAATGCAATATCGAAACCAAAACCAAAACAAAATCTTGGCTTAATTCCCAGATCTAGGGGGTGTTCACAGGACTGAGTACTGAGGGGGGAAATAACAGCATTTTTTTTCTTCAGCTGACAAGCAGAACAAATTTGAGCTAGAAATCAGTAGGAAAATGGATATAGAACCCTATAATGTCATTTTTATTTAATCATTTTATAGGGTACAACTGGCAGGCTCAGGTTTTGCCGGGTTGTTTTTTGTYGTTTAGCACATTGTGAAAATCTGTTTTACAGACAGACACAGTCAAATAAACTAGGTTACTAAATTGGAAATCTAGAGAAGCAGACTTAACACTGCAATTAATTTGATCTTAAACTTTGTCTGTTTTTCTTGAGTTTCTCTGCAGACAACCCCTGGCAGTTGTTGTGGCATTGTTGGAGTTTTCATGTGTTTTGCTTTGTTTTGGGATCTTGTAACATCACATCCCACTTCCCAGTCTCACTGAAACAGCTTCCTCTGAGATTGCTTCTATCTCCTCACCCATTTGATTAAAAAAAGCAAAATATAGTGTGATTTAGATGACTGATGAGAAGAAGGGTCAAGGAAAAGGGCTGATGGTATCTCTTCTTTTTTTAATAAGGCTGGCAAAGGCTAAAGAGAAAGAACAGAATAATAAGGAGTAAAATTTCATCTCTGTGGTGTGTTTGGAAGTGAAATATTTTCTCTCATCAGAAATCAAAAGTGGCTATTGATTCAGATATGAAATGCATTATAGGAATAACTCTTAAATTGTTATTTCCAATTCTGTGTTTGAAGTGTAGTTATGTCAATGCCTGTGTAGTCACTATGGTAGAGAAAGCTCTCTTGAAACATGTGAAGGTAGGTCAGGTGGAAGCCAGAAAGAGCATTCTCATATTGTTACTGGCACGTATTGAGGAGGCTGTTTAATGGGGCATTCCCTGCACGGCCCAGACCAGAAAATAGTCCAGGCAAAGTAATGTCTGCTGCATTGACCATGATACTAGCAATACAAAAAGTATTGCGTTACGAAGGAATCCAGTGTGAAAATTTTAAAGGCACAGTGAGGAAAACAAGTGACTTCTTAAGCAAACTATACACCAAGGTATAAATCTAAAACAGAAATTGGTCTTTCTTAAAAGACACTAGTTGTTAACTGTTATTGTCGGCTTCAAGATGAATACAGTATGACAGCTGTAGCTAATAATCTGGAGGAGTCTAGCAGCAARATAGTCTCGGGAATTTTTCAGGCAAGGGGAAGACAATTTTTTGTCAACGAGCTCCTATGGCAAATGACATCTACATTACATAGAGGGAAAGCCTAATTAGTAAAGAATTAGTCAAACACAGGAGAGTCACATAAAGAGCACAATAACTGGTTGATGTAGCAGGGGGACAATCAGCCTGTATTGGGCTATGGCTTATGGGAAGAACTACCCTGGTCCTGCTGGGGTGTTCCTGTGCTATCAGTTCAGCACAAGTTCAGACCTTTTCTCTCTTCCAGGTTGCCCTAGAATTCACAATGGTTATTCACAAAGTCTTGCCTCACTGATCAGGATGGACGATGCACAAACTGGACATTGGATGTCCCAGCCCCTGATCCTTCTAAGCAATGCTTGCAGCTGAACTGGAAGCAACAGCTGCAGACTGTATGCAGTTGTATGCCGGTCACAGAGGTTGCTATATTTAAGTACATGCATGATGTATACATAATCTAGATATCTGGAGGCCTCAACAGTTAATTACCTATCTGAGTATGACAAATAGCCAACGCTGAGCCAAACACAGGATTTTGAGGCTCTAATTTTAGACTTATGTGCCTAGTATTTTTGTGAATCAATTTAGAAAGACAGTAAAATGTCTCTTTTCCAAGCCCCTATCCTACACCAGGTCTTCTTGACATGTCAGATAATTCCACATTCCCCCTTCAGGGGCTTGTAGCAGTGGCAGGCTCCAGAAATGTGTGTGTGCTTACTAATACAGCTAAGGAAGGCTGGAGGATCTATGTGGTTGAGGGCACTTTTTGTCTGGAAATAATTCCCTGGGTTGGTTTATTTTTCCCTCTTCTTATATAGCAGCTCTTTCTTCTCTTTTCTGTTTTTGGTTGTGAGGTAACTAGAGTCTGCTCTCCAAGGAAAGGTTTTCTGTAGTCCACATGGCAGCTAGGGCAGCTAGAAGGCTTTGTCTTTTCAGGGATGAGGGCAAAGAGATATTTRGAAATATTGCTAGGAATTTTCTTCATTTTGCCAAATAGTCTTTTATATTTTCACCTTCCCTATTCCTCTACTTTTTCTGCCTTTCTAAAACCTTCTTGGACACTGCTGCACTGAGGTGCGTTATTATGTGTTCATTGCTACGGTGCTGTAGTAGCTCCTCCTCCTTGTTCAGCTTATGCTCTCAACCTGCATCTTTCAGTCATTTGGTTACAAGCAGCATTTAAAGTACCTCCAGAGACTGTTCTTCTGTTTTTCATGTGGACAAGGTATTTCAACTACTGGGGCATTGTGAACCTTTTTCACCTATTGCAAGCAGATCCTTAGTACCAACTTTACCTCACCTTGCTGATTGCTCCCTGCTTATAGGATATGAGGCACATCCTGAAAGAGGCAGAGCAGAGCACGACATTGAAGGCTGCATGAGAGCCTTACTGAATCCTGCAGACAGCAGTCAGAAATGTAGCCCAGGGACCAGTAAGTGAAGGTGACAAGCAGATGCTGGAAAAGGAAGTGAAAGAGATGAACCCTGTGAATGATAGCAAATGGAAAAAAGAAGTCCTCTTTTCCACAAACTCTTGAAATGCCTGTTAGTCTGAATGACTAACTTGGTAAAGAAATAGACTCAATTTAGCTGCAATAAATATTTACAAATATCACACTATTGCTATTCCTTTATCTAGCCTGCAAAAGACATAATCGGCATCTGCACACATACAGTTGTAATGCTATGGTTCTTAGAAGTAACTGGCAACATGATATATACATTTTTACTTTTGTCTTCTATAAAGAAATGTAAACCAGCTGCAAGGGAATTTAACAACTGAATTTATAGGTATTTATGCTTCATAGAATAATCTACTCTCTTTGTGTAAGTGACTATTAACTTTATTCAGTATGCCTGAAAGTGAATTATGGCATACAAGCAAAGGATTAGGTTATGCCAGTCTTCTATGTTTACCTAAGGTGCTGGCAGCTATTTCAGAGGACTGCCTGGTCTGAACTTTCTTACCCGGGGGTTATAGATTGACACCATGWGCCCAGCAGGGTAAAGGGAGACTCCTCTGGTGAAAATATCCACACAAATAGACCTGTTTCTAGAACCTCRTTCTGTTTGCTCATTTTTTATTCCAATTAATTCACCAATTAATTCCCAGCAGTGTCTCAGCATTTCATGCATAAGACTCAGCTAGTGCATCAGTGGTCTGCAGCTAAACACCTGCAGATGGCAGGTTGAGAAAAATATTGATTTTCAATGACTGGAATTTGTTGTTTAATTCAGCATTAGCTTTGTAACCTTTCCTTCCTCATCAGCATATGACCACAAGGAGCTTGTCTGTTCTAGGTAGTCAGGAACAAGACAGTGAGTCAATTCATAGCAGCAGCTTGCTCCCTAAGTAGGCAGGAGGAGAGAAGATAAAAGGACTACACACACAGCTGTGGGGAATGGTACAGCCCCATTCTTCCACAGACCGTTCTCATAAGTGCAAAGCAGAAAGAAAGGGGTGGACCAGCTGCAAAGAATGGGGCAGAGCGGCTGCATGATGCACACCAACACGGGAATTCTGGAAGGGATGTCCTCTACCAGTAGTTTTTCACAGCACCCTTCCCTGGCATAATGCAGCTCACCTGTGCCTATAGTGATAACAATCATCAGGGACAGCATGCTAACATTTATTTTTCTGGGTGATTTCATAATAGCTGTAGGGATATTATACAGGAAGGAGTTTCTGTTCTGGGGATGACAGAAAAAAGAAAGCATAGGAAAAAACCCTCACTGGCGAAGAAGCAAAGGAAGCTGCTGCACACATTAAATAAAGAAACAAGATGGAGATATGTTTATCAAACAGAAAAAGTACAGCTGGGAAATCTGACTTCTCTAGAGGATGTTTGTGCCATCAAATGAAGGAATGATAGCAATCATTTGATTGTACACGCAACTGCATGGAGGAAAGCAGCAAATCATATGGCCTATAAAGAAAACCCTGTCAATAGAAAAAGAAGGAAAAAAAAGATTGTTTTACTTCTACGATGACAGGAGACCTTTCCTTCTAAGGTCATTGTTGGTGTATGTACTATTATGTTCCATAAAATTCAGCCATCTACATTATTTTTCTCCGAATAAGGTTTTACAGAGTATGAATAATCTGAGTTCAAATATGATGCCTTACCTCCCACATGTAAATCCTCATGTATACAAACTAAGTGGAAGGGAAAATCAGACCCCAAAAAAGAGGGGAATCTTGGATTTTACCACTGGATCTCCATACTGAGTATTGGACAAGATTCTTCCCTGATGCCATGGTATATGTACGCCCTGATATCTTTCATGAAGTACTATAATGTAACCTGTAAAAGATCGGTGTGAATGATTCAACTCTAAAAATGAACATAGTCTGGAGTATTGAATTTGGATTTACAGGATTGCGTTGATAGCGTTAAGATTCAATACAAGCCACTACGAAATCTTGTCAGAAACAGTACCAGCAGCAGCAAAGACAAAACAAAGAAGTCCAAACTGATCTCCAAAAAAGAGTATGCACAGTAATATGATAGCAATACCAGAATTTTCATAGCCATATCACACTGGTGATATATCAAATCCAGTATTTAATCTGTGGTCTTTCAAAGAAAAATGTGAGAAATCAAGAGAAGGATTATTCTCCCCATAGGAAAATCTCTTCACAATGCAAAGCAGGTCTCTGCTCTGAAGCTTAGGGTCATGCTTCATCTTTTGAGGAAAAGAAAGTGTGATCATATGATCATTCTAATGAGCTAGTGAAACTACAGAAGTTCTCATTATCTATTTAAATGGATAATCACTCTCTGAATCCCACTGAGCCTGGTGGCATCTTGTGGCAGTGAATTCTACAGATTCATTCTGTGTTGGCTTACTCTACTTTTTCATAAAATCAGACAATAAGTAAGGAAATCAATACTTCTCCTCATGTAAGAGCATTATGAAAATCTGGGGGTTAGCCCTGAAAACTCATTAACTTGGCTGCTATTCAGAACAACACAATTAAAGACAGGACAGATGAAAAAAGAGGGGAAAAAAACATTGCTAAATGTTGATAATGATCTTTAGCTATTGGCTCCCTTTAAATAGTACTTAATATATTTTAAAATATTTAGCATACTTTTCTGTGTCTTTTAGACTGAAAGGGATTTCAGCTTCCAGTTTATATCTCTATTGCCATTAGGTCTCCCTTTCTAATAAATTCTCATTCACACAATGTTAATGTATCAAATCAATCATATGCATTTCCAAGTAAATATGCCTTGGTCTTATTGAATAGGGCATCTCAGACTTTCTCAGTGGGTATTTTAACTTCTTTAAGCAGCTCTGCCTGTGACACCCACCCCGCCCCCACTTTTTTTTTGCTCCTTGTCCTACTAAATAATCAATCTCTGCATAAAGGGTTGGTACCAAACCACTAAGTTCAAAATAGAATGAACAACAGATCAATAAAACATGAACTTTTCTCCTACTTTCAGGTTTAACAAAACAGTTATTTGAATAACTAAGCTTGCAGCCAATATTGTTACATTGCTGTTTCTAAGGTCAGAATGGTTCCTAGCTTGACAAAGATCCAACAGTTCATATTTTATTATAAATGGGAAGATTTAAATACCAGAAGATTGGCACTTCTACTGAGTAACGAATTTTTCCCACAAAGTCTGATTTCCTCTCACACTGCACAAAAAAAATGATGAAAAGCACTGGCTAAATTAGCACACTCCCTCATTTAAACTACAGGCACAAACGTGATGTATGAAGCAGTTCTTCCATAGCATTAATTTCACACAACAGATACGTATGTCTCAGCAGATATTCCTGCATCTTCTCACTTTGAACTGGAGATATTTAACATTGGCAGCAGTGCCTCAAACCTTGGCATAGACAAATAAAACTCACAGAGAAAAGGTGTCCCCAGAGGGATGGTCTGTGGTCCCTCCAAAAGTTCAGCAGAAAGAAGGGCATAAATTTATGTAGCAAGGGCAGACCACTGGGAGTTAGGAGATGGGGGGATTTAAGACTCAGTCCCAATACTACAAGACTACATTTTCACTGATAAACAGTGAGCTCAAGCTTGTACCTGAGCATGGTGAACTTGGGATCCCTGTTCTTCCCGCTCATATTGCTGGGGTGTGCGGAGCCAAGCCAAAAACTCCCACAAAACATTGTGCTTAGGAAAAGCTCACCTCAGGATACCTTCAGGTAGACAAGGGAGGCTATTCCTAACTCCAAAATATGAGCCTGGAGATGTGCTAAAAGCATGTTAAGGCTCTGTTCCTCCAGAGTGCTGCTGACCATAGGGAAGATCAATGCCGAGCAGCCCGCACAAGCAGATGCAGTGGTCAGCAATGTGGATAGTTACCGGATTTGATCTTCAGAACAAGCTTATGCTGACATGAGCATGCCCATGCCTATAGTTCATGTAGTTACTGATGCCACAAATTCAAGTGTTAACATCTGTAAGCAGTTCACTAACTGTCCAAGAGTAGGTCTGTGCAGAGGCTGAACACATTCACCAGTGACTGTAAGATCATGGATGTTAAACTTTGCCCCCATTTCCCCAGTAGTAAAACTACAATCGCAATGTTCATCTGCTTCACAGGGGGTCATGAAGCTAAATCTATGAGTATTTGATAGCTGTAAATGGAAATAGCTGGATCAGTACATGGTATCATTACTACATTCCCTCAGCGGTGTGGGAAGCATCACTATAATAATTTGCATTCCAAAGGAAAAATCCCCTTTTGAAGATTTACTTGCATTCCAGAAGATGAATTCCCCCTCAGAAAAATCAAAGAAAAAACAACAGAGCTGCTGAACACACCTTTGCACAAGGGTGCGTTTCTTCTCTTCAGAGGCTTTACTTTTTTCTTTCTTTTTTTTTCTTTTTATTATTATTTTAGGCAGTAGAGAGGGCTGAGTCTGTGGGATGGGTCTTCTTTTCATTCTCATTTCTAGTCTTACCAATAACAAGAGATTTAACAATTCATGAAACCAGAAGGTGAAAACAACAGCCCTCTTCACATGAATAACTTTGTCCTTTGGATTACTTTTTCTCTTCAGATTTTTCCCCATTYCAATTAATTTTGAAGCCCGCCTTCTCATCATGTTGTATCGCAAGGCCATTCTCAGTTTTCTCAGTCAAACATAACAGTAATTGCTTCCTTTTTAAAAATAATTTCTGTAAAGCAGTGATTTAAGTTCGTTATACACAAATGGTATCCTGCTTMTTCAGCCCAGGAGATACCTGGTGCAGACTAGCTATACATATAGGCTTTGGACCAGTGGCTGCACAAGTGCTGTATGCACAAATGCCATGGTCCTCTCATGCCTTTTCACCTGGTTGTATTATGTAGAATTTCTATATAACCCATTGGAGCAAGACTGTTGGCCTTCCTAGCATCCCACATACTCTGGGAGCACTCCCTGGCCACCTTTCACTGTCTGTACCACCTGCAAATAGGGATGGGGGATAGCTTCAAAAGGCAGTACAGACATACCATCTTCCCTGCCCCAATCCAGACAAAGCCAATGTTCTATACTTCAGAATAAAAGCTGGACACAGCAAAACCTCTCCTTTAGACCACCATTAGTTGCTTCTACATTTTTCAGCATCTGTTAAAAAAATTCTCACCCAGCTGTGCTCTTACTTCTCTGCTGAGATCATCTGAACTATTTCAGTAGAGGCTGATAATTGAACAGGGATTTCCCTCACAGACCACAGCTGCAGGTATAGCATCACAGCATCAGAGAATTGACACAGTAATAATTTAAGCACTGAGACTAACACACATCATCCACTAAAGATGGGCAAACAAGGGTTTCTCTGATTTCTTTCTGTTGTGTATGAGAGACTGGTATAACCTCATGGCCTGGGCAAAAGATTGGACTCTGCTCAAGGAAAGGTAAGAGGTGAAGGTAAGAGGTGAAATACATACCTTGCTCCAACCACAAGGAGTACAGGCTACTTAGATGACCCACTCTCAAAGACTGTGATTTCCCCAGAGCTCCCACTCACAGTCCTGGAGGATTTCGACACTCGGCAGAGCTCCCAGGGAGTTAGTTCCACAAAAAATTGTGTTTGCACAGGTTACTCCTGTGTCTGTATCTTCTAGCTTTTCATTGTGTGACTTCATTACTTTAATGCTATTTTAAAGGAGTATTTTACAGCTTGTGTATTCCTCTCAGCAGATAAGCCCATCTGCCTCACACCTTCCAACCCTGGCCTCCTGTTCTTCAGGACTCTCTCCACCATTCATTTTTCTTTCTCTCCCATTTTCCAGTCTCAGTCTCCCAATGTCAAAACTTGTCCAGCAAGTGCCAGTTTGTGCCAGCTGTTCTCCAAGCTTCATCACCTTTTTTCTCTCCCCTTATCTAGCAATGTTGTCTCCAAATTTAATACTTACCATAGCTATTTTCATTCTCCTGTGAAGTTCCACCCTCTCCCCTGTCTCATCTCACATTGGTTTTGAAGCATTTGATTCCTACAAAAGCAATGCATGTATTAATTACACCTTAGACTTAAATATACTACATCTTCAAAAGGTGAATGAGATTTTTTCCCCAGTTAAAAAATATACACTGTAAAAGACTGTCAAAACGTCTCAAAAATTGTGGCTAATAATCTCAGTTCATCTTTTGGGAGAAACTAGCTGTTAACTTCCCCACTGTGTGTGTCTTTCTATCTTCCTATACACAGTAGATACTTATATCATGTTTATCAGTGTGCTTACATCGACTCATTGCTATGCGACTTTGTAATTATAGGTGGCAAAGATATCACCATCTTCCCACTATAAGACATTTTCTTCAATTGCTTAATAACTTTGTTAAAGTTTAGCAATTGCAGGTGCCTTCAAGAGGCTACATTTTTTCTCAGATTGTTATTTCATCCACTTCCTAGAACTATGTGCACACACACATGCACACATACACACACATAAGCTCTAACAAATATGGGCTTTGGAGCAGGGAAGTGAAAATCTGTAGGGAGCGATCTTTCTATTGGTGACGTATCATTTGACGTATCATGACTTTTACTTTTTTTCTCAAATTCACCAAGTAATGTACTTAAATCTTAGTTAACTCGGAGAGCCAACAGAGATTGCTTCAATTCTGGCAGATAAATTTTTTGACAATTCCACCCAAATTATGTACCTTGCAATCTAGAGTGTAGGGATGAAGCAGGGCTTCCCTTCCAATTCTGGCTGCCCAAAACTCAAGAGCTGCCATTTCCTTAAACAGAAGGATTGAGAACATATCTCTCTTGTGCTGGTAGTACAACACTGTACCTGCCGTTCCGGGGCAGTGGGAAGAAAGTGGGAAGTTCTCTACTATAATTTGGAAAAATAGGGATCTGAGTAAGGCAGAAAAGCATGTGAAATGAGAGAAGGAAATGAGGATGATTATGGAAAACTTGAGGCAAAAAAAAAGTTGGGGGATAAGAAGAAGGACTGGGATCCCTGGTAGCAGTCTGAGACAGAGAGGTGAAGGATGCGGGAAGGAGGGTTGTCACTGAAATCAGCTCTCAACCTTGATAAATCATTCTTGCACCATGCACACCTTGGTCTGTGCAGAGCAGACATCAATTACTGAAGGAAGACTAAAGAGCAGGATGGAGAGTTCACAAGTCAGAAACTGTAGCTCTTTAAGGCTGCATATTTCCATACATACTTCATATTAAGTGATTTGTCTGTTTCCCCTTTCCATCTTCTGCCTTTCATCCCACCAGTTCCCAACCCCTAGCCTGCCTGTGCAGCCATTTTTCCCCTCACAGTCCCTTATCCATCATTTTCAGAGACTAAACTTAGCAGAAGAACTAGGGAGGCTAGAGCCCCTATTATCACCACCTGATACAAAGCATGTCTACATGATGAGGGAGAAGTTGCATTGCCTTTCTCTCCCCACTTCTCAAAGGTACACCCAGAATCACTGCTTATCCTCATGTTTCCTAAAGCATTTAAAATAGATTTGACAACATCTTTGTATGGTATATGCAGATTATGTATACCGAATGGATAGCTATTCAATATTCATGTCTATCCTCTTTTGCTGATATGTGACGTTGGGTGTCATGTTGTTGTGCTCTGAAGTATACTGAAACCCAGCTCTGAGTATAGATCCCTGAATTTCCCTGGCCTGTGAATTTCAGAACGGCCTAGGATTGAAATGCTTTTTCTCCATTAAGAAGCCCAAGGTCTTTACCCCATAGCTCTTACATCCCAGAGAAGTGTATTCTGAGAAAGAACGCACAGGTTTTGGTCTGAAATTCTCATCGCTGACACTGTTAGGATTACAGTCAAAAGGTGTTGTTTTATTTCAGTTAAGAGAGGCTTCGGTAGCTCAGGAACAGCTCTCGCTCCAGCCCCGCTCCCAAGCACGGTGGCTCTCCCTTCAGCCCCACGCCACGTGGCAGCTGTCTCCTCTGCCGCACAGCTCCGAGTCCTCCCCAGGACACAGCCCGTCCTGGGGAAAAAATAGCATGAGATTATGTAACGAAAGACAGACTCATAATGTGCATGCACAAGAGGGCAAAATTAAGGTCATGCAGGCAGTTCTGTAATGATTTCTGATTGCTTAATTTCTCCTCAGCACCTACCCTGCTCCCCATCAAAAGGCCCTACTCCCCCTCCCAGCCTCCACTATTCTGTTTCCTCAGCTTCGTCTTTCCTACCCATCCCTGCCCATTTACAGAATCATGTTTCTGTCTCTCTTTCTGTCTCTTGCCCCTGTTTTGATACTTTTGTACATATGGCTCTCACTCTCCACTCCTATTTCTCGCTGCTGTTTGAACAAACAGTTCACTGCCTAAGGCTGCTGTCTCCTGACAAATACAACTCCCGCCTCTCCACCCCATCCTCATGTCTGACTCTACCTTCTCTCAAACTCTAACACAAAATACTTTCAGATGTACAGAAGACTTTCTGATTTAATTTCCTCTCCAGACACAGAGGGGAATTATTTGAAAAATCCTGATTAGACATGATCTGAATCAACTGAGGCAACATAATGTACATATAGCACTAATAATACTGAACATTTATACAGCATCTTTAGCCATGAAAATACTTTACAAACACTAAGGGAGTGATTTTTCAGAAGTCCTGTGCACTCGTTGCTCAGTGACTTTAGCTTTTTTCCGTGATTGCTCAATGCTTCTGAAAATAAGAACCCATCTAATTAGTATTTTAATATTGCCAAAAAAAATCTCTCTAGCTATCATTTTAGATACGGAAAAGCAGAACTATAAAAAGCACCACATGTATCAAGCCAGGGTGTAGGACTGCCTTTTTATTTTATGTTTGGACAGCAAGGCCCTGGGGCTGTATACAGAAAAAGGCTCAGCTCTCAAACTGATACGTTAGGTGTCTAARTCCATAAAGTTTCTTGAAATCTAAGTTTCTGGGGATGTTGTTACCTAGATTTCTTCCACTTCCATTTTTATAGCAAAGTCATAACTGGTTTTTGGTTTTGAGCCTTACACAGAGGAGAACTAAGACAAATATGAAACCCGCTGTCTGTTTTTAGTCAATAATTCAATGGTTAGAGTGCTTATCTGGATTGTGAAAGATCTCGCTTATTCGAGCTTGACCCCTGAGGTTTAGCATCTAGCAGAGAGTACAATGAAAGCATTAATATAACCATTTAGCCTTACAGGTAAAGAAGCCAATTCCAAAGAGGGAGCTAAACCTGGGTCTTTTAACATCTTACAAGAACACTCCTAACTGGGTTAGATTTTCTTGTATGTTGTTTTACATGAAAAAAAGACTGTTCCAGTTTACTTTCCTTATATCAGGAGAGGTTTCACACATTCATTTACAGATGGAGGCTCCCTTTTCCATTTGCAGTCTGGTATAGGACTTTTTGCAATGCCCCAAGTTCTTCTCATTATTTCCCGCTGACTGGCTTCAGCAGTGCTCACCCTATTTCATTGGCTTTCTCTATTCCCCTTTTAAACACTGAGCTCTTCCTATACGTTGTGGAGAACCTGCAGAACCATCCCATTTTCAGCACTCGTCCCTGTAATGCCTATATCCCTCATGGATTTAGCCCTTGATGTCTACACAACACTGTAAACAGAAAATATCAATGACTCAAAGTTCCTAACTCCAAAAGCCACTTAAATGGAGTTAAGTGGCCACTTAACTCTGAAGTTCACTTAAGAGTTGGTGCAGTTCAGTCCACATAATCTAAATTTCATTTATCCAACATCCATTGTCTGAAAAAGGGCCATATTCTCTTTAGTATTTCAGAGGAAAGGGTTTTCACATAGGTGAATCAGGGTTTTATAAAGATTGCTAACAGCTGATAAAACATTTCAATCTGATCCTGTCCTGTTGATATAGGCAGCCCTGAGGTAGCTAACAGCCATTTTATAATTGCAGGTCTTGACTCTGACAATATCGAAGTCCTCTGTCAGGAAACCTTGAGTGAAGTTATCTAAATCTGTAGATTTCACATTATCAACTTTGTGCATCAAAAACATTGGGAAGATGCATGGAGATCTTCCCTAGGATGCTCTACTGTCGAAGGGTCTGCTCTAGTAGGTCATATATTGCAGACCTTTCTGCATGTGTCATCAGTCATTTCACTAAGACTAGTATTTTCTGTCCTTTTAGTCCATAGATAGCTAAAAACAAACCTGTGTTCAGTGATTATTTGAGATACTAAAATTGGTAATGCTCTTCTAAAAAATGATTGAAAGATTGTCGGTGGGTCACACCTAACCTCAATGATTTAAAAAAAAATTTAAAACTACCCTACTTTTGGGTGAGGAGCTCTTTTGGTACAGATATTTGTCAAAGATAATAGGCCTTCTGCTCTTGTAGGTAATATTTCCTCTAACATTTCCAAGTAGTTAAACAACCGTGGTTTCTGATATCTTGAGACCAATGTGAAGCCTCATGTAGCATGAACATGTAGTGGTGCGGTGTATTCTTATTGGAAATGTTAGAAATAGTCTCTCCTTACTCTATCCTTTAAGTGTGCCTGCCCAGCTTTGTGATTCAGCCCAACGGTCCTGCCTTTTTTTCCAAGGTACGTCAGGTTGAACTTGATCTATAGAACTGGTCTGGTCTCTCTTAGGAGCTTTGAATTCTTTCCTTGCTACAAGTTTTTATAAGGGTACTCAGTAGCTTGAAAAAAAGGATCTTTCCTTTTTTTTCCCCACTGTCTCATAGTTAATTACTTTGTTTTTCAGACTTGCAAGAGATCCTACACAACAGCAACAGCAACTTCCTTTGCAATCCCAGTAACTCCTGCTCAGCGAAGCAGATCTCACTGGTGGGGCTCAAGCACCTTATAAGAAAGGAAGAAAAGTATCATAAAGCTCAAGTTGAAAGCTCTGCTGGACAGCTTGTCACAGGAAGGACAGAATATTGCCAGTTTTCAGAAATGAGCCTAGATTACAAAGATACTATGCAGTGCAGTGGTTCTTTATTTTGCTGTATGGTGCTAGGAGTCCTGTGAAAAAATTTAAAAAAGAAATCAAAGTGGAGACAGTGCATGTGCATATTTGAAGGTTACCCATTCATTTMTTGAATTTGGTCAAAAATTAACGTCTTTGCATTGTTGTTTCTTACGTAGTGCTGTGTGTTTATGTGTGTGCATGCATATGCATGGATATACATACATATATATATATACATATTTAAGAACAATTTTCAAAAGTGAAAAATAGCTTTAAGTTCTTCATATATAAATTCCCATCCTTTGAAGATCTTATGGGAAACTTTCACTCTTGGCAAATCCCTGGAAGAAGGACTACTTTTTTTTTCATGTCTAACTTAAAATTATTTTACAAGTACAAATAGAGCTAACACCAGAACTCAATCTAGTCCAAATTCACCATTCCTAGAATTAGCAACCTACCTACACTGGCATCTAAATAAATGATCTAACACTGAACTGTACTCATGAAAATTTTCAGAATGAATATATGGTACTCATACTGTAAATATAGTTTGCTTTATGTTCATGACAGTTTTATGTCTCCCTGTCTTATCTGAAATTGCCTTACCTCGGATTCATTGTGAAGCTGTTTTACTGTAACAACATGGCAATTTTCACCAACCATTTCAGTTTATCAAGATACTTTCAAATCTCCAGGATGTTGATTAAAACCCCATCACCCTTTTGCTTTCTGGAAGTAGACTGCACTTGCATCCTGACATTTTCCATGAGCAAAATATCCTTTTCAATGTAACAAAGCTTTGAATTAAAATAGACACAACATTACATTCCCCAGCATAACTGTTTCAAGCCTCATAAGTCTGGGTCCATAGCTTGTTCTGGTTATAGCAAGTCCTGTGGGCTTTAATAGAAAGCATGACTGATAAAGAAATTAATTCTGAGATTATGGTGCAAAACAAACAGTGTGGTACAAGATCTCAGGTTAAGAAACTCACTTAATGATGGTATCGATGATTTCAGGTGAAGCAGAGGCTTTATGTTTGTAAAATACTGGGATGAGCTGATTTGCCGACTTTGAAATATTTTTCTCCTGTCTTTTCTTCTCCTTACCTATTCACTGAATGATGTACAGAGGATGTTGGGCAAAAGCCTGAAGGGTGTGTGTGTGTGTGTGTGTGTGTGTATAAAGTACATATATGTATGTACATATATGCGCCTATGTATATATGTATACGTATGTATACACATATATACTCTGTGGACTTTCAATGATATAAAAATTTCCAAATTGACAAGTAGTCTCATATATTATATATAGTCTCTAATATATTTTATATATAATGTGTATAGCACACATGTATACAATATACATGTATAATATGTATACTACATATGTATGTAAAAGAGTGCATATTTTTCTTCCTTGTTGGTAGAAAATTAATAGTTTATTTCCTTGAAACACCTAACATTTCCAATAACATCCTGTGTAACAACTACTGACTTTAAAAACACACTATTTCTATCATAAACTATCATATGTAATATATAATGGGGGGGAAATCCCCAGCAAAACCATTGTTGCCATAATTCACAACCAGCTTGTTAGAGGCTTAACTGCTTTCAGCTTTGCCTTGGGCCATTAACTAACAAACCAACCATTAACTGCTAGTAATGACCATTTTTTCCCAGAGATTATTGCTTAATTGAACAATTGAATTGTGTTGGTTATTTTTATGCCATCTCACAATGACTATGCATTACTGCATTTTCCTAGTATACCAACCACCTACTGAAATAAACAAGATAAGTGTTGGAGAATTGGATCTTTCACTGTATATACTATTTAAAATACATTACTTTAATGAACAGCTTTGATGTAGCAGACATGCTTTTTCATTTTTCTTGTTCTCCAGAGCATATGCATCAAGTAACTTAGATGCAGAATTAATGCATGCTGCTGTTCAGTAATGTATACAATGTCAAGGCACTGTATTAGTAAGCTGTGTTATATATTCATTTGGGTAAGACACATTTGATTATTAGCATTCTGTTCTTCAGCAACAAGCCACATGTGCTGTCTGTTGCCATGGCAATAAATTAGGAAGGATAACCTGACTACTTATCAATTTTTATTAGTGCAATCATCCTACCTGCTTAACCCCTCGGTAACAGTAGCATATTTAAACACCACTGATAAAATCAATGCAACTCTGGGGGTGTGAGTTAAGCTAATAGGGTGGGGAGGAAGCTAAGGTACTGTGGAGATGGGGGAGAAAAATACTGACTTACAACATGATGCTGATGTGATTCATTAATATTACAGGATCAAAAATGTTAATGTTTCTGAGAATCTTAGCACAGTGGGAAGAGATGAAAATAAATGCAAAAACTTAAGACGGATAAAATGAAAAGTGCTTCCCTCCTGCTGTGTTTAAAGCAGTATGTGTAAATGCATATGTTAAACTACAAACCTGAATAAATGGAATCAAAACATGTACTTGCTAAATGTTAAGGAACATGATATACTACTAAATATATCCTTTAAAGTAGAAGGGAACGAACTCATTAGAACATCAGCATGATTTTCTTTAAGATATTAAAATTATATTACTATTGGTCTGTGACCTTTGAGACTACTGCTAACACCCTTTCAATTATCACCCATAGAAAAATCAATTATTGTGTAGTACTTAGAAATAAGAATAAGCTTCCCATTCATTCCAAGATCTTCCTGGGATCAAAATAAAAGTTACAACAGATTTATTCTGAAGCATCTCATTTTGATCTAAAGATCTAAATGTTCCTGCAGAGCTAAGTATCGTTAATCCATGTTTGATTGTTGTAAGGCTGACTATTTAAATCTCAATATTATCATTAATGTTATTGCTGAGTTTACRAATATATAAAACCAAAAAAAGTCTTCCAAATCTTCTTTGTTTTAATGAAGCACTGGATCTCACTGGTGTTAAAGCAGGGTGTGAATGCACAGCACAGCAGCAAAGGCTGGACAGGGACATCCTTGGACCTGCTCTCTGTATGGATCCCTTTGCTGGGAGGAGACATGCCCTGCTCTGCTTTTGGATTCCAGGATGACCCCACCCATCGCCTCAGTCTTACTATCATCCCTTCACTGTCCACAGGATTTGAGTTGTCAAATTAAACTGTACATCTGTGGGGATGGCATTATTAGGTTAGTAAAAGGTTGTCAATTCAAAACTTTTCCAAAGCCTTAGAAAAAAAGGAAATATTCAACACAAATAACTCCTTACTTCAGCTGGGAAGTATTAACACAACATTTTCCAAAACAGCTAAATCCTTCACTTAAAAGGCTGCCAACTCTCATCTTTTTAGGAGCCATGGGGGAATATGACAAGAGTTTGATGGCAGCTAAACCTTGCCTTCTGAGGAAAGGAGGAGCTCTGGCATACCAGAGGAAAAGCCCCATCTCCTGGGATTGAGAGCTTGCTCCAAGGGAGAGGCAGATCTCTTCCCTCACCCCGTCACTGGCACCTGCCACTCTCGCCGGGGAAGATGAGGGGTCACCATGGGCAGGCTGCACTTTCTTTCCTACCATGAGATTCCTTCACCTACCTCTATGAAAGAAAAACGCCCCTGGGAATGGCAAAGCTGCTGGTGAGACAGATATGATGTGGAAGAGCACTGACAGGAAGGGCCTGGGACTGGGGCTGAAAGGGAGCCAGGACAGGGAGCAAGGGAGACCTCAGGAGTTTGGGGCAGGAATCACTGCTGGGAAAGGAGTGAGCAGATGTGCCATTTGAAACAGCCTGAGCTGTGACAAAATAGGACATCTGGAAGGACTAACACCTTTTTTTTATTACTCATCCCTACATGAATTGTCAAAGGAAGTTAAAATAAACCACAGTTAAAATCAGTGTGCATTTCTAAAGCATCTGAAGTCTTTTAATCTGGGAGCAAGTTGGACAATCTGGGGTTTAAGTTTCTTCCTAAAATGAGGCACAGTCTTCCAGGTCATTTAGGTACTTAAAAATACTGAGTTATATAAGCATAAAGTCTGTGCACTTTCATTGATAACAAAACTCTCAAGGCATGTTTGAAAAGTAGTCTCAGGGTCAGAATATTTTTCCCCACAAAGTTTTAAATGTTAAAAGAAGCCTGTGTCTTGTGAAGTAGTTTGTTTTAGAAGGAATAGTTGAAATTCACTTTACAATCTACAGCGAGCTTCTAATCAGATGTGCTGAATGTTTTTCTCCACAATGCCAAACCACCAGCCAGACACCAGGTCAAGGCTAGCTGACAGTTCAGAAGTCTTGATTTATAAAAGAGTAGGGTAACCACTGGCCACAAGCTTTGTGCTCACATGTGTTTGTGTGTGCATCCAGTAATAACAACAGAATTTGGTAAATCTGGGAGTGTTCTCACTGCGCCTCCTGTTCTTTGCAAGACTCTCAGCTTTCTGAAGGAAAATACTTTGTTCAAACCTCAGATTGTCACTATGGTTTCCACACCCGACAAGTTGTTAAGATGATCCATTTCGTTCCCATTGCTGAAGATGTATTTTCAATGGAGCCTGACAATGGTGCCCAACGTCAAAGTTCAAACTGAATGGATGGATTACTTACTCTGTTCCACTCCAGTTGTGGTCTGTAAAGGAAACAAGACATTGCTATAAATGCCTGCCCATTGACAGTTTTCCAAACAGGGCTGCTGTTTGTGCAGACCTCTCTGGAATGAATCCTGTGTGCAAACAGACCTTCTCCAGTTGGAAGCTGAACAAATCCCAACATTGTTATATCCCAAAAAGCTCAACCTTCCATGTCAGCATCTCACTAGAAAGAGGAGTTGTAAAACTGTATCCACCTGGACTGTTTCCAATAAACTGTAACAGTAGTGTGCATCTAACTAATATACCCAGGAGCATTTATAAATGTTGGGTTTTGAGCATAAAGCTRTTGTCGATAGCAGGTATCACTTTAACAACTGGAATTTTCACARTCTACACATTAATAGATACTGATTGGACTAAAATGGTATTGGAACAGCAACAGAAGTGTATTCAAGTTACTGAGACTCGGTGTCGCACTGGAGTCCAATATCATGTTCCCATGGGTTTGGCACAGGCTGTGAGAAGGCACACGGGTCTACTCATAGCTCATCACAAACTGAGATTCACATGCAAATCAAAGACAACACAAAAATAGATACCAGGATACCATTAGGGGCTGTAGAAGAGTTCTGTCTTTGTGTTTAAGCAGGCAACAAATGCTTTTGGCATCAGAATCTCAGACAAAGGACACAATAGTGTTATCCTGAATATGACAGGTAAGGCTCCATTTTGAAGACAAGTTCTTCAAAACTGAGAGGGGAAAGAACAATTTCTCTAAAAGGCAATTTTCTGTCATCTTAAACTGACATCTGGTGATTTAATTCATAAACCAAAATAACATTACTGCGGATAAAAGTGAAGAACAGAAGCTAATCATGTAAAGGCAAGACTGTTAAATAAATAAATATGGGCCATGCAGTGGTTCACCTATGCATGAATGCAGGAAGCAAAGCTTTGTTTTGCTTCCCAGTCCCAGCTGTTTTTAGACTGGGCAGCGCTTTGTAGGGATAAATGGGTCTTTTTTCCATATGAGGGCAAGACCATGCAAAATAGGGAATTTCTCTCCCTGCTTCATTCCTGCAGCTGGGAGAACAATTCCTGTTGAAGGTATTGCACCGGCACCATAGCAGATCGCTCCTGCCTCAACAGTAAAAATAAAACAGGCAAGCAGCTGTGAGTGACATTCTGTTCCAGTCTCCTTTTGGACCAAGAAGCATTCCTGTGAAGGTAATAAAAGGACAGTTTCTCTCCAAATAAATAAACAATCTGCTGTGAAAAGTATCCATTGTGTTTCTTGTTTTCCATCTTCTGATTCCAGGATGATTCCACATTTGCTGAAGAGCTTAACTGAACAAAATGTATCCTTGTGATAGGGGCTGTACAGAGGTGGGAGAGAGACGTTCTACAGAATAGGTATGTTTGCAGAGGAAGACTTCTACAGGATGGGTACATGTACTAGAAATATATATATATAAATATTCTTCTATAACATTTTTGAAGTAGTTTCTACAGGAAGCATTAAAAGTTCAGTCCTCAGTTCACTGTATACGACAGCCATAAAAGGCAGTTCAACATTCCCAGTGTCTGGGTTCCAGTAAAAAAGAAAGCTTAATAAGAAAAAATAAGAAAAACAAAAACACATGAGACACTGAGAGTTACAACCAGTGAGAAAACACCCAAATCCCTGCCCAATTAACACCAGTCTAACTGAAATATCATAGCTAGAGCTGCTTGTTTATTCGAACTTTGTTTCCTTTCTCTAACAAAAGCACACAATGTGGTGGGACAAGTCAGAGATACAGAAATTCTCTGACAGGAGAAAGTTTTCAGTAATGACAGTTCAGAAATTTTTTAAAAATTGCTAGCACACAGAGCAACATGCGTGCTTTCTAGCTGATCTAAAAGTCTTACTTCCCTCRCTCTGTGCCTTGCACTTTACCATAGCCACTATACAGCCTTTTACTGCTTTCACAAGTAAAAAGTTTGCTAATGACCAAGCCTGGGGGAAGGGGTATGGCCACAGTGTTCTCCAGAGGCACAAAAACTCGTGAGTTTGACAGATGGTTTTATTCATTCTTACTTCTCTGTTCATACTGTACAATTGTGATTCTTTTTTACTGTTCCTTTTACGCTATTGTCAGCTCTCTTCTGGCTCCTTAAATAAATCCTCAGCTAAACCCCAAGTGTAAAGACCATACATTTTTTCCTCTGAACTGTAAGTATTTTCAGTATATTTGTGATGCTTTTACTTCTACAAGTCCCTTTATTTTTCTGTCTTTAATTTATACAGTTTCTCCAGAGAAATCATCAGGTGTACAGGCAAGCAGCCAGATGTGGAAGTTGTGATTTTGTATAAGTATTAGATATATTGTGATTGATTACTCGGACTAACAAATAGCAAGAGTTCAGAAGAACTCAAGAGAGACATACCTACATAATGTGGGAGCAGAATACTTAGTCAAATATTTAAGACATACAGTTTTGCTTAATTCTAACACAGTTTACGAAGTTGCTCCCCGAGCTCCAAGACAAAGGAGACTAAGTTTCTTATGGATATCAGTGTCTAAGAAGATATAACCTATTCTTGTAACTTTTCCAAGGTTGAGCATTCATGAAGTATTTCTCCTGAGCATGGAGCCTTTGGTGTCTCGTGAAGGCTGAATTCACAGTGCAGTTTTTTCCCACAGTTGGAAGGGAATCAATACCCACCTTTTACCCTCCTACCTACTTTCACAAAATCCTACAGGAACTTAATAATCTGTGTAAACTTTACCCTTCAGTCAAATTTGGTTGGAATCAGGAAACTAATTCAAAGGTTGTTCTGTAGGTGTGGACAACAAATGGACAGACAGCTTTGATATGTGTATGCATTTACATGTAGCCACACACAGACCATAACCAAGTAAGCTTTGTTTTCCTATAAAACCAGAGTATAAAATAAATGGATATTTGGCCAACTGGGCTTAATAGTTTCTGTACCTGTCAACAAGTGGTTTTCCCTAAGACTGGAGAGATTAGAAATACAAACTTTGCAGTGTGCAAGGTTAATAAATCTAGACTGTGAAGGGCGAAAGACAATCCAGGAAGGGAATAAATTCCAAGGTTCAAGACTCCTTTGCTGACACAAGGGCACCAGTAACGTMTCATTTTTACTGAGGAAACTTCAGTCTAGTTCCCTCAGCTATGCAAAGCTGTGGGAGTGTCAAGCTGGCCAAGGTGTTACATCTCAAAACAGTACCTAACTGCTGAAGGTTTTATAATGTAAAAACAAAACCTGGAGATGCTTTCTGAAACAAATAACCCTGCATTCTCATTTTCAACAGCAGCAACATGAACACCACATTCACCATTTCCAGTATCCAAGGGACCTGGGAAATCACTGAATGCTGTGTGAGAGGCATTGCAAAGATGCCAGCTGGAGTAGCGTGTTCCGATCTCAGAAGAAAGAGGAAGTAAGACTAACTCTATCAGAAGAAAAATTAAACAAATGAGGAAAAAAAGCTTGAGCTCTTTAGCTTAATGAAGCAAATACTGAGCAGGGCCATGGCTACAATACATAACTGTATCAAGATGGACAGCTATTTAAGCTAAAGGACAATGTCAACACAAGGACATTTGTCCATGAATAAAATTAAGC
Organism: Phoebastria nigripes; assembly: GCA_035582835.1. Lineage (NCBI taxonomy): Eukaryota > Metazoa > Chordata > Aves > Procellariiformes > Diomedeidae > Phoebastria > Phoebastria nigripes. Next base: position 6,409 of record JAYKAV010000343.1, on the reverse strand, counting down.
TTGCTGTTTTCCAGCTGTAAGAACACTGAGATTCTCAATGGCCTCCCTATATGGCCAGTGGCTTTTAAAAGGTCAGCTTTTACTTGGCAATTGATCTGTTTATGAGATTTTATGACATCCTTGCCTGGAAAGAGACTGAATGTGAAGACACAGGTGGCGTTCACCAGTCTTATCTTCCTGTGAAATCTTATGGACTCTTGCATTACTGCTATCTAAATGCAGCAGGCCAAAGACATAACTGAAAGTCCAAGACACGTTTTCAGAAAGAGAAATTGTCCAATTCTTGCACTGTTGTGGTGAACAAAATATTGTTTTCTACTTTAAGCTCCAAAGAGAAAGAAAACAAGTCCCCTCCTCACTCTGCCTGTAACTCTGTGTTGCAAACAATTAACACCTCCCCCCAAGAGATGCAATTATGACTCCATCCAACTCTTCAGACCAGTTCTCCATTCCACCACTATAATTTCACTTTCACCTGGTTTGATCTTTTAGAAAACATCTGCAGCTGTGGTTGTTTTTAATTATTATTCCAAAGAATGCTCTTAACTACCAACACTTCTGTCTGTATGCTCACTTTTGTCATTTTACAACAAGTTTGCTACAGTTACTSTCCTAAAAGCCTCAATAAATCCATAATACATTCACTGTGAAAATTAAAATCCTACTGCTTGCAAAAGTGTTATGGTTTAGTGTTTCAGAGTCTGATCTTTGCAGAGCAGTACAAGCAACTTTGTGAAGTCAAGAAGTTTATTTCCCAGCTCAAAGGCAGAAGCAATTATACTCCAGTTTTGCTACGACTGATGAGCTTTATATCCTCAATTCCCAAATTTTGATCCTATTCAACTACTGAGTTAGCAATCATCAAGTTGACATTAGTGTCTGAGAGTTAAACAAATATTTAAACAAATGATTTCATTTGTAAGCATCAAAGCTCTTCTGATGATCGCTAAATCAACATTAAACAAGATGGAAACATTTAAGTTCTACCCACCAGAGCTGCAAGTTAAAGTATTCTGTTATAGTACACCAGTAGCCATAGATCTAAATTTATCCATTGTAATTAATAATTTTAAGACACAGTACATGATTTAGCTCAAGTATACATTTTYATTATCCTTCCAGACTCCTCAATAGTGCAGAGATACACAGTTGTCTATTTTTAAATAAAAGGTTAAACTCTTAGCCKTTTAGCTGTGTGTATCCATGGCTGTTTGAAGAAGTGTGAACTAAATAGCCTGCTGAAATATTGCATTTCAAAAGACCAGGAATGGGCAGAAGTGGTAAGAGTCCTTATTATACATGAACTAGATGAGCACTCCAGCTGCATTCTGCTTTCAATTACTTTTGAATCATCCCTAATCCCTGGAAATAAAATGTGATTTAGCGAGGAAAACACAGTTTGAATTCTGCATTTAGGTAAGAGAGAGAAAAGTCAACACATAAAAAAACAATGTCAAAAAGGCATTTTTAGACTGAGTATTACTGTTAGACTGAAGCGGGAGTGTTCTTCAAGTCACAGGCTAAGATTATAAGATGTCTGCCTGAGCTTTTTCTTAATAACAATGTTGTGAACCCAGACTTTCTTAAAAATAGAAGTTTGTTCTTTTTTCAAGAAAACAATGAACTATTTTGGAACAGATGTACAGAACTCAGTGAGATGACTCATAAGCTGTGCTCAGTTACAGTGGCTTTATCTGTAAATGTGTATAGACGAAAAGCCACTCAAGAGAGTTCGTAAAAGAACAGCCGATCTACTGAGAGCTAATCACACAGGGCTATTCTTGGAGGAACACAGCGTTTGTATGTAATGCCAACAGTTACCAATTATTGCCTCTGCTTGGAAAAATGAAYAGATCTGTGCAGTTATTTAATGGTGCTCTCTGCGAAGACTCTATTTAAAATACCGGAACCTGTAATTGTCTAACACTGTCCTGATCCAGCAACTGAGCACTCTGCAGCRTGAAGGCATATCTGCTTAACTTAAGCTTGTTTTCTCCACAGGAGACATCCAGTGCCTGGCATACTAAGATGCATATTATAATATGTCATTTGCATAAAGTTGCATTCAATTCAGGAAAATGGATTAAAATCTGCATTTTAAAGCCAACTATTTGCATGATATCTGCCTTATGAGGAAATCATAGATACCCCATCAGACTTCTACTGATGTTAATAAATGACACCAACCTTAAACCTAAGGAATGGARGCGTGAATCATACCCTCATAACCAAAATAAGCATTACAGTCTCATTCCCTCTGATGTACAAATTAAAAGCAATTTAGTGTAGAAAGTTTTGTTTCACAAGTAAGTACTGGCAACATAAAAAAGAAAGAACAGAATRGAGCATCTTTACTAGCAAATCCATAACTTTCTTTTCAAATCCAACAATTCCATTGTTATCTTTTGTGACAATTATTGGAAAGTTGGCGCATCACCTTTATAGTCCTTCAAAGTCAACTGCRGTACCTGTACATTATGTGCCTTTTTTAACAGATGTAAAACAAATTATATGGATTTGAAGGAGGACATATGGTAAAAGACAGGCAAAGAAATTTGTATGATTTATTCATATAATTTTGAAGTAGCATATTTAAAATCTTATCCCATTAACATCCATTGCCCACCTAATTACTATAAGTAATTGACAGCTCTCATTAGGAAGAGACAAAACTAAAGGGAATTAAGGTCTTGATCTTGCAATTGGATTTCCATGAGCCGATGCCTTCATTGTGTGGAGCCTCTTTGGCATATGTGGGCTCAGTCTAGATACAGGACTCCATCTGTGCAAATGTGATTGCAAGATCAGGGCCTAAGTGATATCATGGGAATTAAGCAGATTCTGTTATTTGGAACAGATCTGCTCCAAAGTTACATAGCAAGTTAAAAGTTATCAATTGTCATGGAATAGAGTAAATATATGATAGTTTATTACCTGAATTTGGAAAATACTGCAAATGACCCACTCCAAATCTGAAAGAAGAGGAGAAGATAATTTTGCAAACTTGTTCTTTGCACTTTTTATGCYATTAGTGGGACTTCTAAAATTATTATTGTTATTGAGAGATTTTAAATGCTGCATGGGGAGATAAACACCCAAATCCTGTTAACAATAATAAGATTTACTCATGGAACTCCCCACACACATCTTTGCAAATTTACCCCTCAAGCTTTAATCAAGCATTTGGGGAGTTGTTTTTTTTTTTTTTTTTATTCATAGCCAGTTTTAAGATCAAATGCACTGTATCATACCTATACAAAATAAGTTCACTCCCAATTTATCCATGTCCAGCTGGGCGGATGGTGTGGGCCAAATTTACCCATGGACTAAGCAGCTGTAAATCCCATTGGAGTGCTGTGACTAATTGGTGACTAAGCAATAGTGCATGTTACACGTGGCAATAAATTGATAGGGAAATAAATGAAAGTGGTGTTCCAGAGAGAAAATATAAGAAAGTAGTATCAAGAATATACGCAAGGAGAAGCTATAAAATGATCAAAGATAAAAGTATATTTCATCTGATTCCTGGCAGAGCAACTGACTCCTCACACACCTGCAAGCGCTCCTGCCCTGCCATTTTCCCTTTTAGAACCATCCCCTCCTTGTACTTGCTCACTTACTTTCATAATATGTACAACCTATACACTAAAGAGATGCAAAATGCATTTTGCTACACATTTTTTTCATACCTAACGTACTTACTGATGGAGATACCAGTGTATTTAACCACAAATTCTAACATTTAGAATAACAGAATTTTGCTAGTTGGATCTGGGAGGCAGCTGAACTCATGAAGTCTGTGTTTTTGTACCTCCTGCCCCTACCACAGCAATACTAGCTAAGGACAGCCTTCCCTGTCTCCTGTCTCCCCAGCTGCACTTCTTGCACCCTTCCACAAGACTTTTATTTCTGCTTCATGTACTTCACAAGTAACGCGAACCTCCCTTTTTGCTCACAGCTTCATCTCATGAGACCTACCTGTTTGATAGCCGACCAGAGATGTGCAAGTATTGATTGGCAGRTGCCAATCATCGTGATGCACATAACAACTGGTCAAGTGGTTCCTTTCCCCTGGAGGAGTTAGGTGTTATATTCAGCTTGCATTTTCCTCTTATGGGGCTTTACTTCAGGCCTGTGTCCTCTACCCAGCCCTTGTAGCACAGACAGATGACACAACCTCACTGGCATTGTTTCCTTTCCAAAAAGTTCAAAATGTTCCCTGAAACACTGCAAAACGGGGTGGGGGGTGGGGGGGGAATATGGTCTCTGAAACTTCTTTCAGAAAAAACCCATAAAGGTCATATTTTACCATTGTATAAGTTTCCTAGTCTTGTGTTTGAACAGGAGAAAGGAACTCCCAGAAAATAAATAGTGTGTGGAATTTCTATTGTCTATTCTGTAAAGTCACTGTGGAGTGAGTGGCTGGCTAAAAAAAAAAAAAGGAAAAAACATTTGTCCAACACTATATGTGTAGGGCATGAACACCAATAGCCTGAATCATTGTTGTGGTTTAACCYGGCAGGCAGCTAAACACCACACAGCTCTTCGCTCACTCCCCCTGCAGTGGGATGGGGGAGACAACAGAAAAAAAAAAGTAAAATTCATGGGTTGAGGTAAAGACAGTTTAATAGAACAGAAAAGGAAGGTAAAACAATAATAATAATAATGATAAAAGAATATACAAAATAAGTGACRCACAATGCAATTGCTTACCACCCGCTGACCGATGCCCAGCCGGTTCCTGAGCAGCAGTCGCCACCCCCCGGCCAACTCCCCCAGTTTATATACTGAGCATGACATCATATGGTATGGTATATCCCTTTGGCCAGTTTGGGTCAGCTGTCTTGGCTGTGCCCCCTCCCAGCTTCTYGCTGGCAGGGCATGAGAAGCTGAAAAGTCCTTGACTAGTCTAAGCACTACTTAGCAACAACTAAAACATCAGTGTGTTATCAACATTATTCTCATACTAAATTGGAAGAAAATTAACTCTATCCCAGCCGAAACCAGGACAGTATCCACCCCTTATTCTATACCATCTACATCATGTCCAAGTCCCACACTTTCCAATACATTCCAATTAATCACCACCACTTTTCCTGTCCTTTGATATATACACACAGATATCATTCACTTAGTCTATGGGCCATCCCTAAAACATGTTCATTGAGTTCATTTAGTCCATGACTTTGGGCTCCATCTGCCATAACAGTCCTTCAGGGAGGAAGGATGGTGTGTTGTGTTGGATTGTTGCATGCTGAAGCCAGTTCTGGTTCCATTATCCTGCTCTTGTCCAGTTCTATCATCGTTGCACTCTGCTCAGTTTCATCAAAGTTCATTCTTCATTAATCTAGGTGATTCTTACTGTAATACCATTGATATGGCATATAGCCACCATAGAAATGATGATATACAGTATTATATAGCAATTAACATCATACAATTTAATTTATTGGCTATTCTCACCCAAAATCAAATCCCCTTGAGGTACAGACTTGCCTTCCCCATCCCCCCGCATCACCCACCAAGTGCACCCAGGTCCCTGAGCAAAAACAATCCCACAGATGGGTTTGCTTTTGTCTGAGGCAGGAATAAACCAGACTGTCTTCCCCAGCATATTTTTTATGTGCACTACAGGGACTTTATCCACATCTACAGTACATAAATTTTTGACTGGGTAGGGCCAGCTCTGTTGAGAGATCCCCTAGTGTTGACTAACCAGGTGGCTTTTGCTAAATGTGTCCCCCAATGTTTGAACATCCCAGCACCCATTGCTCTCAGCGTAGTCTTTAACAGTCCATTGTATCATCCGATTTTCCCAGAGGCTGGGGCATGATAGGGAATGTGATATACCCACTCAATGCCATGATCTTTGGCCCAGGTGTCTATGAGGGTGTTTGAGAAATGAGTACCATTGTCTGACTCAATTCTTTCTGGGGTGACATGTCACCATAGGACTTGCTCTTCAAGGCCCAGGATAGTGTTCTGGGCGTGGCACAGGATATGTTTCCAGCCATCCGGTGGTTGCTTCCACCATTGTAAGCACACAGCGCTTGCCTTGGCAGGTTTGTGGGAGTGTGATATAATCAATCTGCCAGGCCTCCCCATATTTCTATTTCAGCCATCATCCTCCATACCAGAAAGGCTTTAACCACTTGGCTTTCTTGATGGCAGTGCGTGTTTCACATTCATGGATAACCTGTGCAATAGTGTCCATGGTCAAGTCCACCCCTCRATCACGAGCCCATCTATATGTTGCATCTCTTCCTTGATGGCCTGAGGTGTCATGGGCCCACCAAGCTATAAATAATTCACCCTTATGTTGCCAGTCCAGATCCACTGGATCCACTGAGCTACTTCAATCTCAGCAGCCTGATCCACCTGCTGGTTGTTTTGATGTTCTTCAGTGGCC
>JAYKAV010000342.1:16196-120741 GCA_035582835.1 Phoebastria nigripes | reverse complement strand
CCACAAACCCGCCAAGGCAAGCGCTATGTGCTCACCATGGTGTAAGCAACCACCGGACGGCTTGAAACGTATCCTGTGCCCCATGCCACCGCCCGGAACAATATCCTGGGCCTTGAAGAGCAAGTCCTATGGCGCCATGGCACCCCAGAAAGAATTGMGTCAGACAATGGGACCCATTTCCGCAACACCCTCATAGACACCTGGGCCAAAGAGCATGGCATTGAGTGGGTGTATCCCATCCCCTATCATGCACCAGCCTCCGGGAAAATAGAACGATATAATGGACTGCTGAAAACTATGCTGAAAGCAATGGGTGGTGGGACATTCAAGCATTGGGATGCACATTTAGCAAAAGCCACCTGGCTAGTCAACACCAGGGGATCTTTCAATCGAGCTGTCCCTGCCCAGTCAAAACCCTTACGTACTGTAGAGGGGGATAAAGTCCCTGTAGTGCACATGAAAAATATGCTGGGGAAGACAGTCTGGGTTAGTCCTGCCTCAGGMAAGGGAAAACCCATTCGTGGGATTGCTTTTGCTCAAGGTCCTGGGTGCACTTGGTGGGTAATGCGAAAGGATGGGGAAGTCCGATGTGTACCTCAAGGGGATTTGGTTTTGGGTGAAAATCGCCAATGAACTGAATTGTATGATGTTAATTGCTATATAATGCTGTATGTCATATCAAAGGTGTTGCAGTAAGAATCACCCAGATTAATGAAGAAGGAACTCTGATGAAACCGAGCAAAGTGCAATGTAGATGATGAGATGATGTAGATGAGAAAACCAGACGAGCGCAGCAATAATGGAAACAGAACTGGCTTCAGCGTACAACAATCCAACACCACACACCATCTCTCCTGCTCTGAAAGACTGCTATGACAGATGGAGCCCGAAAGTCATGGACTAAATGAACTCAATGGACGTTTTAGAGGGATGACCCATAGACTAAGGGAATGACATCTGTGTATATCTYGAAGGGCAGGAAAAATGATGATGACTAATTGGAATGTATTGGAAAATGTGAGACCTGGGCATGATGTAGATGGTATAGAATAAGGGGTGGATATTGTCCTGGTTTTGGCTGGGACAGAGCCAACTTTCTTCCCAGTAGCTGGGGGGGTGTGCTGTGTTTTGGGTTTGGTATAATAGGAGCGTTGATGGCCCATTGATGTTTTGTGTGTTGCTGGGTGGTGCTTGCACYGGGCACTTTTCGGCCTCCCACGCCCTGCCAGGTGCATGGGGGGGAGCATAACCAGGGTGGTTGACCCAGCTGGCCAATGGGGTATTCCATACCATGTAACATCATGCTCAGTATAAAAACTAAGGGGGGGGGCGGCGCTGGGTCCTGGGCTCTCATTCGGTTCGGCGGGTGGTGAGCAGTTGCATTGTGCATCACCTGCTTTGTATATTGTTGTTGTTGTTGTTGTTATCACTGTTACTATTACTGTTCTACTTTGTTTTATTTCAATTATTAAACTGTTTTTATCTCAACCCACGAGTTTTCCTCCTCGTGCCCTCCCAGTTCTCTCCCCCATCCCGCCGGAGCGGGGGGGTGAGCGCGCGGCTGCGTGGTGTTTAGGTGCTGCCAGGGTTAAACCATGACAACAGGGTATGCAAAGGAACAATAAACTCAAAGTGGAAATATTTCCGATACCTCGGCATTTCAGGAGACTTATAAATGAAGGAAGACAGTTCTACCTTTCCGACAAGAAAGCTGACTTTACTAGCCAAAAATTTACATTAAGCTACTCATTCATTCTTTAAATCTAAAATTAAGATACATAATTCTTTGTTTTACTTGGAGAAAAAGACCTACAAATCTCAAAAAACAGTGAAGTTAACACTTTGAATGTCAGCCTACTAATTCTGATCTCATTACAAAATTATCAGTGTGAGCAACAACATTGTATTGGAAGTCTTGAGGAAGATATTGTGTTTGAGGAGTTAGTGATCTTGAGCAACTCATGTCTACTCTATTGGGCCTTGCACTTACGGCTTGAAAAGCCTGCATGATAGCAAGTGACCACAGTGCAACCCCCTATATAAACAATGTAAGGGAATGTGCTGGAATACCCTGGATAATTGCTTTTCCTGGGTACAGTTCCTAGATATGTGTAGCTCGATATGCTGTGATGGGCATTAAGAAAGACATAGTATTCCTACCTGTCCAGACAAAATGTGTAATTTTGTTTGTTACATCAGATGTAAGGAGCTATGGTATAGGGGGTAGGGTGAACCTCTCCACAGATGGGATATGCACAGTGTGCCATGGGAAGATTTATCTGGGGTCCGTCTGATGCTGCACAAAAGCAGGGTTCCCACTATCTGAAGTGAGGTAAGATTTACTTGCTAACTATATTTTTCTTCCTATTTCTATCTTCTTATTAAAGCAATTTTACTATGCTATTTGCTCTTGTACCTTTCTTATTGAGATCCAGAAAGAACCCTGCACCTCCTCTAGTGCAAAACAGGCAAGAACTAATATATACCGCTTGAAGCACATTTTGAAGCCCACATCTCTGAAAAAAACAGGCCTACATCCATTATAACTCAGAAAATATGGTCTCAGTATAACTAAGTCAAACCACCCTAGTGTTCATATAAATACAAAGTTGGAAAATCTATTCTTTTCTCTGCCTTTCACAGACTTTTCTTTCTGTTTCAGACAGCTTTCAGAATAATAATAGACATACACAAGGCAGAGGTCTGAATGTTTTACTTCCATGGAGAAACAATCTCTGGTCACTTATTACTGCTGGCAGCAGCAGCAGGAGGCTGCTCTGACTATTAAGATCACTAGAATTATAGTTTAAACCTTAAAAATAACAAATCATTTAACTCCCTTTATCAGTATGTTTTTATTTAAAGTTGTTGCTGGTATATTTTTGGACTTTTTTTCCTATCTTGGACTTTTCTTTAAAGTTTGTCAGTTGTAATGGATTAAATTTCCTATGGAGCAAGTTTGAATTTTATAATTATTTGCTTCTAATAAAAAAAATATTCTTATGCATTATTCTGAATTCCACAGTTTATTACAACCCTCAGTAAAGGGTTGATCAAGATGAAGGTATTCAAACACATTTACCTACAGCCTGATGCATATGTATTTTATTTTTAATTTCCACTGGCTAGAAATGAAAGGTTTCTGCTTTATTTCAATGCTGTATGTGGCTCTAAAAACTGTATTGGAAATAAATAAAAACAACAAAAAAGCRTTTGTGACATCTGAGGAGAATGTGGCATAATGTGTTACAATTTTATCAGCCTCAGCAGAAGGGTCACGATCAGCACCATGACAAGGAGTTAGCAGACTAATCAAAATAAGGCCCACATTTTTGTATTGCTCTTTGGCTGACAGATGTCTTGAGATYGACACATTGCATTTTTTCTCAAGGACTGCTACTCTGATTACTTGCCATTGCAACATATAGTCCAGTGTGTATCAGGCTATATCAAAGCAAAGTTGTATACATCAACATCATCTTACTTCCAGAAATCATATTTCCTGAAATTCTTATATGTAAATGACATCACTATCGTGTATTGATGGTGGGTGTTGTAATGAGGTTTGAATTCAGTTTCGCAGAAAAAATGCATTATGAGTTTTCCATCTGTACAAAAAGAGATTCTGTTTTCTGTAGTTAATCAGAAGAAGGGGAAATAATTTTCTGTTTATTTTCTAAAATAAAGAACTTTCTGAAGTTGTACATAGCTGCTTTTGTGCTTGAAAAATGTCTTTTGAGTTTTTCCAGACATCATTCATCTTTCAGAATTTTTTCATTTTCTCTTTGATAGAACTTATAAAATGACACTTACAGTGTTAGTTTTCCCCCTCCCAAGTTGCCCCTTTCTCTTTGTTAATAAATTCTTCTTTATTTTTTCTTGTGCCAAACAATCTCTGTTTAAATCACATTAGTAAGATAGTCTTACAACACAATTTTGTTCCTAAAAGTACAAAACAAAGCTACTTAACAGTAGAATAATGCAATCATGCTTTTGTCTCAGTTATATCATACCAGATGAGATACAAAAGATGTTTTATAACTAGATCTTTATTTAATGCACCTGGGAATCAATAATATTTACTGTGCAACCAAATTCTATACCAAAAATTATGTACCCAGAAAAAATAGTTCTGTGTAACTACTGTTACATCTCCACAACATCCTAGCTAGACTCATAAATTAATTTAGGACCCCATAGACATAGTACATTATGAAAGTTAAGGGACAGGGGAAAACATTGTTCTCTTGCCACAACAAAGACTATATTCCATTCCTCAGTTTCTTGAGGAGATGCATTCTGCTAAACCTGCTTTCAGCTCCAGCTCTTTGGAGAACACTTTCCATATGGCACAAAAACTGTGCTGGAAACCGCCACATGTCAGGAGATCATCCAGTTTGTGTGGTTGCCTCTTCTCCAGCAGCTGGCATTTCCTACAGTTAATAACACCCTTTTTAATACATTCCTTGTCAGTCATATCACTGAATATTTACAATTTCTTCAAGCTTGCAATCTGTCACCTGAAACTCTGGCCGTACTTAAAAAAAAAAAAAAACAAAACCCAAACCAACACAGCTTTCTGCTGCTTAATGCACTTCACTCCTCTACCCCGTGTCATTTAAATCACCTTCCTCATTAAATCCTTTGCAATGTTCACTAAGTTGTATCATAATCACCATTTGTCTTCTTCCTTGCTTCCCCTTTTCTTTTTCTAGAGTAGACTTGCCACACCACTGGAACTCAGTCCAGATTTTAAAATGATGGTTAGTACAGTGACTGGAAATCCAAATATCAGTTCTTGGGATTCATTCACTTATTCACTCTTTCCTTATTCTTCGGCTGATTTCTAGAAATTTTGATTCAAAAGGATATGGCCCAAATTCCATTTCCTGCAGTTGCAAGCACCTACCCCATAAAATAAGTAACTGGAGATTAATAAAACTAATTTTGCATTAATGCCTAGTTCCTGAAGGAAGCTTCCAGGAGGCTTTAATGAGCCAGTAATGTACCAAATGTAAAATACTATGTCTACAGTTTTAGTCTTCAGTACCAAAAGTTTAGCCATGTGAGCTTGAGGGAATGGGCAACAGGTGGAGTTTAGCACATGAAAAAGTGAATTATTCTTCATAATAGACCGTCTCTATATAGCAAGATTATATAAATTGTCATTATCTACAGGCACAGCTCATACGATTCCTTTCTAAAGCTGATCCCATGTAAATGGAGTCCTGTTCATYAGTAATCTTCATCAATATGTAGTCTTTGAAATAATTACCATTCATTTTTCCCATGAAGAAAGAGTGCTCTTGTATTAACAGCAGCTAGCAATAGAGTTGAGTTTATTAATTTGATGGAACAAATTCTATCATCTGTACCTTTTTACAATATGATGACTCAATTCTATACTATCTTTTTCATACWTAGAATGGTATGATATCTGATCCCAGAACTTTCTTTACCTAAGCAAAATTTCTCATTAGTCCTGATAGGGGCTATCATTTTAAGACATTGCCTAGGAGTTTAAAATCTTTGAGGAGTTTCCTCTCTTTAGGATAAGTCTGGGGTTTTTTTGCCCTTAAATAGAAGTAATATAAGAGTTAGTTGATTTACTCCATCACAAACTGATGGACAACAAAATCACAAAGGTCGAGCTGTGTCCAAATATATTAATCGATGGATCTCAGCATCACTTGTCACATTCTGCTATTTTATATCATGAATGACTTCAAGAAATTTCAGCTACTTCTATGGACACTGCCAGGTTTGAACTATAGAACTACTACAGTTCATCCTGACTTCAGTCTTGAAGGCAGTCACTGTTGCATTCAACAAAAAAAAAGGTTTGCCTCATTCATTCAACATGTTTATTTTAAAAAAAGTGCACTTGCAAACAATTTGAACTATTCATGAATTGAGATAAATTGCTTAAAACATTAGACTTGGAAAAGCCTCAAAACAGCAGAGAGGATTTCTTGTGGGGTTTTTTTGTTTTTGTTTCTTTTGGGGGGTTGCTTTTTTAGTGTTGGGCTAATTAAGTCTACTTTTTAATTTGATTTATTTTCTTTGACAGGGTGGATGAACCAAAAAATCAGTTATTCACTCTACTTTAATCACTGCCACGAGGACATGAAGAAACTCCTATATCACTGTCAACTCCTCCAGTGAAAACTCTTTAGAAACTCGAAGTCAGTGTCTCAGGAATACATGCGATTTAACATTCAAGTTGTACTTTGACCTCTGTTCCTTCTGTCATTCTAGTATGTATAGGCTTATTAAGAGGTTGCACACTTAGAGAAAAAGCCCTCTAATATTTACCAGATAATAAATTGAATCTTCCAAGTTTAAAGAGCCTTTTGATTATGAAGTTTTAAAAAGAATTCTTAAGTACTTCAGTTCTGGTGTGAAAATAAAGGATGTCTAAGTTGGCAGTTCATGAATTTACTTCCTTGGGGCTCTTGTTCTCCTAAAAATACCTTTATTACGAACTTCAACGCTCATGTTTTCCTAACAGTGAATAGATGGTGAATTTTCAGTGGAATGTACCTACTCCAAGTGAGACATTCAGAACTGCAAATAGGCCTGTTAGCTGTCTTGCTCAACATTTTCTTTCTCATTCCTCTTAAAAAAAAAATTAAGATTCGTATAGTGTCTTTATCTAGGAGTTATCTGATTTAAATGTCTGAGTGTCTATCTTGCTTACGCACAGGCCCCATTTAGCTTACATTCAGACACTGCTGTGATGCAGCCAGATGTCTAAACATTTCCATCACTGTTTGTAAAATCATGAATTCTAACTGAGACCAGACCACTCAAGCCCAGAGAAAGGTTAAAGACAAAACTTCTGAGCTGTGAAGTTTGGTCATGAATACAAGAGCACCTGCTCTACATATCTAGTGAGTCTGCAGACAGCACATACAAGGAGACAGAAGAAGGACACTGCAAGGAGTTTCTGGATTTGTCTTATCATGTGGTTTTTGTCTTCTTATTTGTTTCTCTTTGAAACTTCAGTTTACATCAGTATAGAGAAGGTGTTAGTATACAGAGATTAGGGCATGGAAGAGATAGTCTTAAGTATAATTTAGAAGGGAGAAATAAAGTTAGAGATGTTAAAGGCTATATCTGCACTGTGATACCCTCGTATCCTAATGTAACTTGAGTTCAGCATGAACTATGTGACTTAAGAAGTGGGATGAATAGTGAGAGGGATTTGGAGGTGTTGGGGTCTCTTACACAGAATCACTGACACAATACAATTGTGAAAGTCCTGTGTAAACCTGGAATTGTGGCAATAAGATGTAAAACCTCTGCTACTGAACAAGAGAGATGACAAGGCACTTTTATATTTCCTTATATATTGTAGTATTGGCCAAAAACCAGGGCATTCTTTTCCCACAGTTAAGATGTTATTTTCTGCTGCAATTATAACTTGCTAAGGGCTATACAGCTTGAAAAATTTGAGACCACAAATCCATGTCTTTCTTACAGAACAGGGCATTCTTCATGTGGTCAGGAATAGTTCTGAGGAGGAGTTCTGTTAGAATTCCTGGCTTTTTCTTATACAAATAACAATAGTAATCTTTATGTTTAGAAAATAATTTGTAAGATGGCTGCATTACAGTTTAAAAACCATCATGTAGCATTGTAATCATTGCTGTTGATCTAACCTGCTTTCTTTAGAAATAAGGTTGTGATTAGAAGGTATGTCATTCTGGTTTTGTAGCTTTAAAATTTCTCATCTGAGAGTAAGTTTTAATTTCTTAAAAGAAAACTCTTTGCAAGTCCCCTTTTTGTCATCATTGCTCAATCTCAAACCGTTAGACTGCATTTAAACATAGCAGCAAAGCCCTACTACAAGCTTTGATCTTGCTCATTTGAATGACTGTACTTTCCACAAAAGAAAGAACCAAAAGGCAAGAACTGTTTTGGTAAGGAACACACTACTGTTGTGGTTTCCAGTTATTTGCATTTATGTAGTATTCATTTTCTCATCTGTTTTCTGTCTTCTGTATGTAGAACAAAAACTCAACTTACTGCTGCTTACTATGTGCACATGCAGCCCTTATCCACTACTGAAATATAAATAAATAATAACTTATTTTATTTTTTTCCAAATATATTTTAGTTTTCACTACCAAAAGCACAAATAGTGGCATGTTATAAAGAAGAGTGGCTTAATTTCCTGAACTTCTTGAATGACTAAATATTTCATTACAAGCAGAAGTTAGGTAGCACCAGTAGTCATCATAACAGACAATTTTTGGAAGTACAGTACAGCAGAGGAATTGTACATTAAGGACAGGAGTCAGCTAATTAGCTTTCTAATGGAATTCATTCAGCTGTAATCCTAACCAGGTTCAATACATAACCTGTTTGTTATTTCAATAGTGCCTTGGAACTACGCAAAGTGGGTTGCACAACGTGGGTGTGGTAATGAAAATACTTACTTTACCTTTGTCTGAGACTTTTGGTACATAGAAAAAGGAGTTTGTTTAGCTATGCATTTTCTAGTATTGGCTACATCAGTAAGGAGGAGTCTCACAGCTCAGTTATACATCACAAGGACATAGAGATATATGAAAACTGGAATTAATTCTGTGGGCATATGTATTTTTTCTTTATGTCCAAAGCAGGAAGTAAGGAGTTCTGAAATACGAGASGACAGGTGTAAGTGACTCCTGAAGTTCCCTGTGTCAAAACAGACCAGACAGAGTCTAGAGAATACATTATTTATTCTGTTCCTAATTTTACAATTTTGTGCCACCTTTTTCATATTAATGTAGAATTTTGCACTCTGCTGTTATCTTCTGACAGAAGCCTAGCCAGCAATTGTAACCCAAGAGTATATCAGATATAAATACTTCAATTCCTACTCCTAATATTATTGATGTCAATCATAAACTGGCTTTTTTCTTTCTTTTTTTTTTTTTTTCTCCTTCATCATTACAGTTTCTGTCAGCTTCATGATATTCAATTAACACAAAACAGTAAAGACATACCCTCCAGTCACCATCTCACACAGTTTTCTAAAGCAAGCAGGTTTAATCACCAGTAATAATTATACTGCTAAATGAAGACATTTGAATTGTACTGCAAAAACTACAGCTCAAGAAGACTGTATTCTGAACTGATAAAATTGTAGGTTATTTGAATTCAGTGAACTGTGATGTTTGGGTTTTTTTAATTTAATTATTAGTAATTATTTAATCACAGTGATAGCTCCTGGATACATCTATCTAGTGYGCTTTTTACATTTCTGATTATTTCAGCCATTATCTGTAGAGAAACACTGATAATTGAACACTAATAATTTTAGGTACAGAGTTCAATTTCATTCAGGCTATCTTTTGGTCTGAACTTGATATAATTTGAGTTTGTTATGCTGCAAAGAATATATATACACATAATTGCTGTTATTGATGTTGTTGTTTATAGATCAAGCCTTCACCCGCAAGGTGAGATCAGCTTTTGGAATTTTGGAAGTGAATTTATAAACTTATATTGTTGCTAGCGCTTATTGTTATAATATGCTGAACCAAACTTCCAACTTCAAACCCTTAACTTTGGCCTACTTCTTATTTAAGGAATTGTTTTTTTCTCTACTAAACCTCTCTTTTGCAAAGCTTTTTTTCCTTTTTTTTTTTCTTTTTTTCCCCCCTCACACACCTTTTAAACTGAGATGAAGTTTCCCTTAAAGTAGGGAAAAAACAAACTTTGCATGTTTTTTTCATGGGCAACCACTATGTTGGTCATGACCACATAAGAGGCTTATAAACATTGTGTTCTCAGTCTAGTTTATATTTTAAGTGACATATAAAAATAGATTAATTAGCTTGAATAATTCAAGTAGTATAAAAAAAGGCTTTCTTTTTCTCYTCCAGTTTCTCCCAGAGTGTGGAATAGGCACGGAGATAGTATGGGAGTCTCTTAGCCATGTGGGAATCTTATGAATCATAATTCAAGATATATAACATCTATTAGGAAACTGTGACAAGAACTGTGACATGAACTGACTGCTGAGCAGTCAGCATATCTGTGTTTATTCATATGACTGCAGTACAAGGCTTCAAGAAGAGTGACAAAGGTCATTTGTAATGCTTTGGGACACTGAGGTGCCTGAAGGTAGGGGAAAAAATGTTTGCTTCAACTTTTCTGAAAAGTTATAAGAATTGGAAAACTTTCCAAACAGAGAATGATGTAACTGAAGTGTTGATTCCAGTCTTTGACCTTGGGATGAATGAAGAAAACATTTTAAAGGCACGCATAAGGAAGGGAGAGCTGATACTTCCAATTTTCACATTCATAGTAACTTAATATGAAAAAAGATCAATAATAAAAGTAATTCCATGTGCTGTAGGAGAACATTCTTTGATATTTGAAGGACCTGAGGAACAGAGATTGATGTATTTTACAATTTTGTTCAGTTCAGTGTATTTTTTATATTCAATAAAGAGCACCGTGTTTAGTAACCTGTCAAAAGGTTGGTTGCAAATACTGGCATTATCTTATGCTCCTGAAAAAGTATATCTGAAAAATGAGATCATAAACATTGTATCAGTTCTGAAAAAGAGTGGTTGAAGAAGAATTTCCTGAGGTCCACCATTTTAGATGGTAGAATGCCAGCTGCCAGAAAGAAATGGTAGCCATAATATCTTTACCATTTATGTCTAGGAGTGGAATTCCACCACCTGAAAGAAGCCTCCCCAATACTACTAGATGGCAATGCTGTTGTCTAAGCAGAGGAGGGACAGATTTATTGCATTGCCAAAAAAGATCTTAGGGAAGACAGTTCAGGGGAACATCTGCGAGGGGTAAGCTTGTGTCCYGTATGACAGCATGTGTGATTACAGCTCTGCCTTGAAAACCATGACAGAGCCCTTTCAAGAAACTACAGGATGACAGACATACAGTGAATTTGACTCCAGGTTTGTCTTCAACCACAGAATGCTCTCTCATGGTGTTCATGGATCTGCAGATGCACACTCCTGCCTGGACAGCTGTGTCTGATATGACTGCTTCTCTCGCATTTCTCGGGGGATATATTGTATTATGCATCACCTCCTCCTCAATAGTTGTTCTACCCTAACATGACCTCCTCTGTCATAAGGGTTTAGTCAACTGTGGAGCTGTATCTGAAAGCTCCTCAAAATTAAAAATAACTATTTCATTCTGTTGATTATTTTTTCTCTATAATATCTCTATAACTACCAGTACAAGTAATGGGATAATGCAATGAGCCAAACCTGCATAGATCAGCACTGCTGTCAGAAGAACTGTTTGTCACACTATATGTTATCTAATGTGTTTAAACGYTAACCTCCTTTTACTCTAGACCTGTTTTGATATATGGCATACATAAGGCACCAGTAATACTTACATGACCCATCTCCACAAATGGAGAATAAGTCAGCATTTTCAACTTCATGAATATTTCAGACATATTTCATCTAGCAGTCTTTTATGGCATCTCACGGTAGAGCAAATCCAGATATTAGTAAACCAGAAGTGCAAGTCTCTGCTGGAGTTCATATCTGGAGAACTTTGTGAAAATTCAGAACTTGTTTATGTTTCTTAAAAATACCTTATGGCAAACAAGCTTAACTTGAGTAAGAAATCAGGTGAAAAAGAAACAAATTTTGAGGGAAGTAGGGTCCAATAGTATCGCTATCATCTGAATTAGAGCTTGCAAACTTTCCTTCTAATCAATGGAAAGGATGGTGTGATTTATCTTGCCATAAAGTAGATGACTATAATAAATCAGAGAAAGAACATCCTAATATGTCCATTTTTCTGTATGGATTTTGAAGGACACCTAAGTATACCTACTCGGATGTAGACTTCTACATTGTAGATATCTGGAATTAGCCCATAGAGACAGATCACATATCAAAGGTCTGCTCTGTAATGCCAGTAGTAATTGACTCAAATAATTACACAGTTACCAAAAAGCAGTTGTGGAGGTTTAACCTTGGCTAAGGGCCAAATTCCCCACCCAGCCACTCGCTCACTCCCCGTCTTCAGCAGGACAGAGGGAGAAAATAGGATGAGAAAGCTCCTAAGTCGAGATAAACACAGCAAAATCTCTTAACATTTACTGTTGTGGGCAAACCAGTCTCAACTTGGCAAAATTAGTTTAATTTATTGCCAATTAAGATAGATTTGGGTAGTGAAAAACAAAGACAAACTTTAAAAAAAACCACCTTTCCTCTCCCCTCTCCCAGGCTCAACTTCACTTCGTCACTCTCAAATCCTCTCCCCACCCCAAGCAGCACAGGGAGGATGGGGGGTGGTATGGTCAGTATGTAGCTGCTTTCAGTAGTTTCTCTCTGCTGCTCTCCTGCTCTGGTGCAGGTTCTCCCCACGGGATGCAGTTTCTTCAGAAGAAAAATCTGCTTCGGTGTGGCCTCCACGGGCCACGTTTCCTTCAGGAAATATCCAACTGCTTCTGTGTGGAGTCCTCCACAGGCTGCAGTGAATATCTTCTCCACCATCGGCTCTTCCAAGGGAACACCTGCTCCACTGTAGTCGTCTTCACAGGCCTCAGGGAAATATCTCTTCCACCATGGTGGAAATACCTGCTCCACTGTGGTCTCCCTCTACGGGCTGCAGGGGAATCTCTGCTCCAGTGCCTGGAGCACCTCCTCCCCTTCCTTCTTCTCTGATTGGTGTTCACAGGGCTGTTTCTTGCTCTGGTTTTCCCTCCTCCTCTGTCTGTGTGGCATTTTCTGTCCTTTCTTAAATACGCTTTCCCCAAGGTGCCACTATCTTGGCTAGGGGCTCAGCTATGCCCTGTGATGGGTCCATTGGAGCTGGCTGGAACTAGCTGTGTCTGGCATGGGGCAGCCCCTGGCCTCTTCCCAAAGAGGCCACCCCCACAATGCCTCCCCCCCCAAACCTTACCATGTAAACCCAATAGAGTAGTGTTTCTAATACAGCTCATAATAAACTTCGCATTAAATGAACATAGAACAACAGTTCTGGTAGCTTATGTTCCCTGGAAGGTCAGACTGGTGGGTCTTCCTACAAGTAAT
Source organism: Phoebastria nigripes (assembly GCA_035582835.1). Taxonomy (NCBI): domain Eukaryota; kingdom Metazoa; phylum Chordata; class Aves; order Procellariiformes; family Diomedeidae; genus Phoebastria; species Phoebastria nigripes. The sequence continues at coordinate 107,713 of JAYKAV010000342.1, read as the reverse complement.
ACATCAATATTTGAAGTAATACTACACTGTGAAAAAAGTGTGTCCCACATTTTACAAAAGGCAATAAAAATCTAAGACTGTAGAGTGATAACTATCTATTTTTGGCTGTCATGGAAGGGTCACCCCTTAAGACTTGGGACTGTTCTTTAAAACACAGATACTTCCAGAAAAGCAGATCTGTTCGAAGAGGCTTATAGAAAGTTAATTATATCAGCAGTCTAAGACTTCACATTTAGAGAAGCATTCAGGCATCAAATTGTTCAGTGGTTTTCAAATAAATGACAAGTAAGAATGACATTGGTATGATGAAGTCTTAAAGAAATTTCAATAGCTACCTCCACTGATGGCCCAAGGTGTAATGAAGAGGTGAGATGCACAGATTAGTGGGGCTGAAGGTAAAGCAGGATATCCAACAGTGAATCCACATTAAAATCACAGGGTATGGCATATTTCCAGTTTTTCAGAGAGATTTAACTAATCTAATTAGGATACAGAAGTGAAAGGACAAATTCTGTGACTGGCTGTCAGCACTGAAAACAGAAAGAATACTGAGTAGTAAAATGGATGTAAATGAATACACTCAAGTCAAGACCTAAAATGATAACCAAATTGCACATATTGTTTGCTACTCTACCAGTACTGAGATTGGCTTTCTTTTTCATATGAATTCACCACAAATCTGTCAATAATCCTGAGAATTTGCAATGAATTTAATGAAAGTATATTTTACACAAAATATACAAAGCAAAGATGAGACAGTACAGGCAGATGAGAAAAATAAAAGCAGTTGATCGAACTGCTTCTAAATCGACTCAGTGATGTTATTTTTATWCACTTGCTTCAAAAATAAAATATTTTTTCTCTCAGATATGGAAAAACAAGGTCCGGGTTAACTCTAAATTCATTGTCCCCTTTGAAACAGAAATAACTCTGTTGAACATCTTCATATGATTGCCTCAATAAGGTAGTAGAAAGCACTATCCTAAGGGATCAGAATAGAGCCTATAATGAAGAGAAGATGGAATAATGTTTTATGATTTAGAGGACATGCAAGGCTAACTTTTGGCCGGTTTATGACCACTAGCATATAATGAATTCTCTATTACATAGTGCATATATGTATCCAGTTACAAAATATTATTTGTATTCTTCTGTTTTTATTCATAATTTTGTTTGTTTGGAGCTTATGCCAAAAATCATACTGCATATAAAAAAACCTTTGCCATGACATGCTGGGAAAAAGCCGTAAGTGAGTTTTGCAGATCTCAACACTTCAGAAACAGTCAGCTTCTATAACCTTATTCTTTCTACTTCTGATATATATAAAGTGGACAGCTGTTGTGGTGGCAGAATTAGGAAGGTGACACTTCTGGTTTAGCTGGAAAACTTAGCTAATTTATTTCTCTGCAGTTGGTGCACATCTGTGCCCATTAAAATCAATGGCAAAATTCTCATTTTCTTCAATAATGTAAGATCAAGTGAAAGCATTTAAAGACTGAGATATTCCCACCCTCAAAACTAAATATCTTTGTGATGGCTGGGTGCTATGGAGGAGGAAAGAATACAAGCTGAAGGTCTGCTTTCTGTCACTTATCTGCAGAGATAACTTTTGTCAGAAATAGTAATAAGAGTTTCATATGGATCTTTGCTTTTTAAGTACATATTCAGCATTTTCTTAACGTACATTCTAGCAGTACAATCAATTATTTTCTTTAATGTTGTGTTACACATATCTTAAAATGAAATCCTTTCTTCATTCTGACCCATCTAAGAGGCAAAATAAAAAATGACAACATTCACTGGGTGTCAGATGGCACAGAATATCTCTGTAATAATAAGATTAAATGCTCTAAAAAATCTTAGATTTTCACAAAAGTATCAAAGAAAAAAATAGGAAAAAAATGAAGAACTCTAAACAGGAGTGGTGTCAAAGATTAGAAACAGAGACTGGAGAAGTCTCGATACTGTCTTGGTCAGGATGTCAATTTGGCATCTCTGTTCAAATCTGTAAATTGTAAGAAACAAATTACAGCTTATTACCATATATTACAAAGACAGCCTTCAAAAAAACCCCATGGTGACTAGGGCAGGTAGTAAAATTTTGCACAATTCCATCAACTTTTAGGAAACTTGCACCATCTTTATTGTCTTTTAAGATCTTTACAGCTTTCTCAAATGTGGTTGAAATTTCATGGAGAGTTGAAAAGTTTGCTGGTGAGGGGAGTGATCACAAAGACATACAGACAGATGGGGGAATGTCATAAACTCTGTTTCTGTAGGAAATCAGATTACTAAAAAAAGACCCCAAACTCCTGCTTTAAACACACTGCATGAAATTGAGAATAGCTGTGATTGCAGCAGCCTATTTCCAAAGAACGTATTTGCCACATCTGGAGGAAGTGAACAATAAACAAGAAGATCAGGATCAACTCAGAGGAAGAAAACTCTTGAAGTCTCTACGGAAACAGTCTGACTAATCTTGATTCCAGACAGTTTACATTTTCTAGTTTAGATCTTTTAGACCTTGGTTCTCACTGGTGGAAGAGAAGATGTTCATGGAACTACCTACTTCTATTGCCTTCTCACAATGAAAATCATTGTCCATTGTATACTTATAAACTTTATATAGGCAAAAAATTGAACACACCTTGTACATGGAGGCAATTTATTGTTCGCTCAGCTAAAATTTTAAAAACCTAATACAATTATAACAGTTATCATGAGTTCAGTTACAATAATACTAACACTTACAGTCCAACTTAATACAGAAAATTAATACTCTAGAACAAAGTATTACTCTTGAATAGAGTAAAACTAATATTTACCCTTTTCTTTGGTGATATACTCACTCTTCTAATGCTCCTAGGGGTCCTAAACATGATGACACCGGTGTTCCTCAGTTAGAGAGGCGGTGGGTTGCCACAAAATGTTGTTAATGTCTCCAATTCTTCACTGTGGGAAATATGATATTTGTGGTGGTAGTTCCCTTTCTTCTCTGTCTTTGCGTCAGTTTGGGGCTATCTTTCTACTTCTTATTACAGCCTGATTCCTTGCCATTTGTTTCCAGCTACAGGTTGAATGTTGCACAACATCTTCTTCCAATCTCAATGGACACAAAGTCATTGTATGTTTTTTGTGCAGTAACTACATATGTTGGTCAGACATATACCATACATGGCATTCAAAAAGCTGATACTACAACAGGTCAGACAATGATCATATGATCACTAGACAATCCTGAGATTGCTTTTTTAATACAAATATTTAAAATAATGTGAAGACTGAAGGGAATGAATCACGGACTCCGGGGATAGTGCAGAGCGGAGACCTTTATTTACACAATTTCTTCTTATTTATATCTTCCCGATTGTTGCTCACGTGATCATAGACAAAGCACGTGCCGCTAAAACTTTACTAATTGGTCACATCTCCCTTATCACACGCTTTACCAGTGGCAGCAGCCTAAGCTGTTATTTTTCCTTTTGCACAAGCCTTTGTTGCTGTTTTTCTGTTTTGCAATCCCATTCCTTGTTCTTTGACCTTCACTCTATATCTGTGTTTATCAGCTCAAGGTAACTGGCATTTTGTTCCATCAGCTTTCCCATAGAAGACTACCTTGCAGATAACCAGAATGGATTTTTCAAGCACTAAGTTGAGAATGGGTCTCTATCGCATATGTTTGGGGAGGTGAAGTAGCTAAAGAACATATGATATGTTGCAAAGTGTAGAGCATACTGGATAAAATTGAAGAGCTGTGGAGAAATAAAGGGAGGTAAACCATACTGCCTATTGGAAAAACCCCTTGTTCTCATCTCTGCACTGTGTTCAGACAATGCTTCAGAAAGGGCTAAAACTGTATCAGAAAATTTGCTAAGCAAGACAGAGAATTAGAAACTTTGTGCTTAATTTTTTTTTTAACTCACTCTTCTGTTTAGCAGGTTTCATATAAAAAATCCCAGATTCACTTAGGTTAAAATTAAGGATTAAGCTAATAAGGTTTTCTGAGAAGAGCGATATGTGAAAACCTACTCCCTACCCCTCTGTCACAGATGTTTTTAATGTTTTCATCAGACCTGCTTCTATTAAAAACAAAACAAAACACAACAAATCAAATCAAAACAAAACAAAACAAACTAACAAATCCCTCAAAAAACCCCCACAGACTAAAAGTTGTATTCCATTGGGCTACAGGCCAAATGATTATTCCTGTTTTATCATGTCAAAATAGATGTGAATACTGAAAATACAAATCTTTGAAGGCAACTAGCAAGTGACATACTATCTAAACTGTAAAATAGCTGAAACTGGAATGGAAGAGCAGATTTTCTGCTATGTTTTCCCTCAAACACCAATATTAAGAAACCATCTTCATTTTCAACATAGAAGTTCATGCCATTCTTTGAAAATAACTAACACCTTCCTTAAAAAATGTGAATTTCAATTTATCTGGAAATATTCCTTTAAAAAAGGAAAAACAAAAACCCGAAACAAAATTATCTACTATAAACATTTTATATGTGAAAAAGGAAAAATAATCCATTGCTTATACTGATAACATTTCTATAAGCAGACTCTTCTCTTATTATTTTGCTGATTTTGTATAAAAATATGCAGAATTATTTTTTTCTTTTATCTGTCTTTTTTTCTCTCTTTGTTTTTCTTTTCTTCCAGACTTCGTCATCTTTGTCTTCATGTTTACCTTTATCTTATCTTACACTACACTAATACCTTGAAGTTCTATTTAGTGAACTCTTCTGTTCCCTAAATAAAGTGGAGAAACAGAACAAAATGTTTCAATGTAATGATGAATAGTTCATGCTAATCAGATTTGGAATTCTGTAATACAGAAATTAATTCACTGAGCTCAGATCAGTACAGTAACATATATATTACGACATCTTGGTGTACGACTAGGTTTTGGTCTGGTTTACTATTGTTTCCTAACAATTAAAAGGTAAGAATGTAATGTTAATACCTTGTATTAGTATAAATGCCTAAAAATATTGATACATACTTTATGTACGAGAGGTCTTGGAGGGAACTGTAGGCATATATAAATACAAAACACCTAAAACTTTTGAGAACATTTACTAATTTAACAAGGTCTTTCTGTGGGGTGGGGGGGAAGTGAAAGAAAGATCAATAATATGTTAAAATGTAGTTTCTGGCCAGCCCTCTATTATTTGTGCTACAGTGTCATATCAGTGTCATCATAGTTCAGCTGCGCTAATACATTGCTCTTGTCTGGAAATTTGCAAATGAGAGGCAGCTTAAAGATATTTCTAGGTCCTTTAACCTGTCTAAACTCGGCTTCCAGTTGACTGAAAACTGACTGTCAGAACTAGTCACCTGCAGGAAAAACTAACTGGTAGTCATTTGTATGACTTGCTTTGGTGGTTCAATCTTGCATGTTTTGTTTTGCTCTAACACAGACTAAATGATCTGCCACTAGATGGTTACCATAGCTAGGAGCTGGTAAACAGTAGCTTTCTAACCTACACAGTTGTTGATACTAACTCCAAATTGAGACAGAGGGCCTATGGATGTGTTTAGTACCTATGAAAATGCTGAAAAGCAATATACATTTTGTAAGTTTATCCCTCATGCCTGAACCTGAGACTAGGACTGAAAACTCAGTAGCATACTCATGTAAACATAACTCTAAGCTTAATGGCTTGTCCATAAGAACACACAGTGCATGGCCAGGTGAGCGTACTGACCAGCCAACCGTTTATGCATGACTGGCCCTTTCTACCACCTTATTCTTCTGTTTACCCACACTTGTTCCTCCTGAAATCATCTGTGCCCTTCCCCACCTTTTGTTCCTCCTCTAAACATCCCATAGTAAGTCTTGTGAAATCCCCGAATGCTCTTCCCCTACATCCCATAATGTGTCCCATAACCCTAGGCAGCAAATGCCCTCAGTCCCAAAGGTGCTCTGGAGAGATGCTTATCTTCTTGACAGGTTTCAAGCCTGGACACTGGGGCAAAGGGTCTCCTGGGACAGCCCTGGGAAGGGCCTGAACATGGTGTCCCTTCCTCTGAGTCCTTAATTTGGGTTCCTGCCTGCCTTTGTGTGCCTGTGCTCCGTTGGGCTTGTGGGGATGGGCCTTTGATGGGCTGATGGCTCCTGTGATGGGCTTGGAAGTAGACCAGTGGGGTATTATTTGGGCTCCTCCACCTGTTATTGTCTCTCTCTGCTACTTTGTGGTGTGCAGAAAGGCTTTCCTCACATAACCTCACACTCTTCAGACAGAAAACAATCTTCAAATAAGTGTGCCATGCTCTCCAAAATAATTACATATAACTGAGTAATGAACCTGGAGGTGCTTTTTCATTGTCTTAATTATTTCTCAGGGTCTACTCAGTGAGAGAACAGTAGAGGACCTAACATTTCTATATAAATTAAGCAATCAATTTTAACGTGAACAGATAACTTTCTAACTAGCCAAATGATACACCAGGGCCAAAACTCACAAGTAGTCATAGGCTTTGTGTAAAGGAAGTAGTATTTATGTGATCTATTTAATGCCTTGTTGAATAAGATGATGTTTATTAATCAAGTCTGTCACACTTTTTGCACTGTTACAGCCTGAATTTTTATTGTAGAGACAGGATTTTCATCAAAGACGATTTAAAATAGATACATTTATGTCAAGAAGTGAGAAAAGTGTCCTTATACCAGCAGCAAAAATCATTTTCTTAGAAATTATTAAAAAATAGTTGTGTTTTTAGATCAGTTAAAGTGTTTTTCTAGTGTTTAAAAATGTATTGGAAGATAATCTCTCTTTTTAGATAAGACCATTTTTTTTTCAGAAATACTTCTGTCCTTTTTTTGTTTTTACTTTAAGTTCCTCTTTAATACATTTAAAACATGTAGCTTACATCAAACAGTTATTTTAAGCTGTCTGTCAGACAAACTTCTAGTAACTCAGTGTTCTTCTTACCCCACTGTATAATTTTGGAGGCCTTTCATTCTGTCAGCCGCTGGTAGAGTAGTGACCTTTCTTGTGAAATTGCCTGTGTCAGATAGCGAAAGCAGTATCAGTGATGGCGTCATGTTCCTTTTCCTCTTAATTATCATAACTTGAAATCTGCATACCTTTTTGAATGTTACAATTAACAATTAAGCCTCTTACTAAGATTTTCCTCTAGATTTTTTTTTTTAATCCTTGTGTTATTGGGATGTGATTAATCAATCTTGCTTTTAATTTCTAATCGTGAAAAGGTTTATGTGTCAAGGATTTTTAAGATTAAGGAATACACCTATTCCAACATCTCTGCAAGACAGTTACACTGCTGTACTGCTGTAACTGCACAAGTCAGTAAAATTACTCTATATAGTATCAGTATCACTGATACTAGTCTACAAAGTTTATTGTTAGTTTCCTCCAAGCAGAATAATCTTGTCAGGTTTTTTTTATCCACCTGAGACCAAATTCAGGGGTTGAGGATTTCAAGCTCTCAAAAAAAAAAAAAAATGCACTACCTATTGGTGCATTGTAAATTCTCTGGAATATTGCATATCACCCATTCTGGTCATATTTTGAATATGAGCACACATTCTTACTCTCATTTGGATTTCATATAGTCTGCTACTTTCACTATAAAAGAAGACACTGCCCTAGAATCAGAGAGCCCATACTGTTAATTTTTTTAAGTGATGAAGTCTTTACTATGGGGATTCTAGATATTTTGCCACTTGATGAGAGAACAGATGTGTTGGTCATCAAACGTTGTTTGTCTCTCAAGCGTGATATTGTGTGACAGCAGCTAATTTCAAAAGACAATTTCTTTTGAAGTTCATGTTTATTTTCTCAAGAAAACACTGCTACTAAACAGATTCATATTGAGAGGACTAAATCTAAGGCCCCTGACTGTCCCCTTATTTGGTGATGTCCTGGTTCCGGCTGGGACAGAGTTAACTTTCTTCCTAGTAGCTGGGGGGTGTGCTGTGTTTTGGGTTTGGTATAATAGGAGCATTGATGGCCCAGTGATGTTTTGGGTGGTGCTGGGTGGTGCTTGCACCGGGCACTTTTCGGCCTCCCATGCCCTGCCAGGTGCATGGGAAGCTGGCGGGGGGAGCATAGCCGGGGTGGTTGACCCAGCTGGCCAATGGGGTATTCCATACCATGTAACGTCATGCTTAGTATAAAAACTAAGCAGGGGGGGGCTCTGGTTCCCAGGGGGACGGGCTCTCGTGGGTTCGGCGGGTGGTGAGCAATTGCATTGTGCATCGCCTGCTTTGTATATTGTTGTTGTTGTTGTTATCACTGTTATTATTACTGTTCTACTTTGTTTTATTTCAATTATTACAGTTTTCATCTCAACCCGCAAGTTTTCCTACTCGTGCCCTCCCGATTCTCTCCCCCATCCCACCGGAGGTGGGGGGGTGAGGGAGCGGCTGCGTGGTGTTTAGGTGCTGCCAGGGTTAAACTATGACAGGTGACTGTCCTGGTTTCAGCTGGGATAGAGTTAATTTTTTCCTAGTAGTTGGTATAGTGCTGTGTTTTGGATTTAGTATGAGAAGAATGTTGATAAMACACTGATGGTTTTAGTTGTTGCTAAGTAGTCTRCTAGTCAAGGACTTTTCAGCTTCCCATGCTCTGCCAGGTGCACAAGAAGCTGGGAGGGAGCATAGCCAGGACAGCTAACCCAACTGGCCAACAGGGTATTCCATACCATATGATGTCATGCTCAGTATATAAAGCTGGGGGAAGAAGAAGGAAGGGGGGACGTTTGGAGTGATGGCGTTTGTCTTCCCAAGTAACCGTTACGCGTGATGGAGCCCTGCTTTCCTGGAGATGGCTGAACACCTGCCTGCCGATGGGAAGTAGTGAAGGAATTGCTTGTTTTGCTTTGCTTGCGTGCATGGCTTTTGCTTTCCCTATTAAACTGTCTTTATCTCAACCCATGAGTTTTCTCACTTTTACCCTTCCGATTCTCTCCCCCATCCCACCAGGGGGGAGTGAGCGAGCGGTTGTGTGGTGCTTAGTTGCTGGCTGGGGTTAAACCACGACAGTGATGTGCAATTATATTTTAGACAATAACATTTAAAGAAACTGTAGCATTTGTAAATATTTGGTACTTCAATTTTATTGCATCTTTTAGAGGATAGAATTAAATATTTCTGAAGTGACATCTGTTTTACATATTTCTTGCCCTTCTGTTATTCCCATCCTGACTGGTCTAATATCCTTATGGATATACTTGTTGTTTTATGATTCCAAAAAATAATGTAAATAGACATGACCATCACGTTATATACCACTTTCTCCATACAAATAAAGAACATAATATATGCAAACTTACCACAAATGAAACTTTATGCTCAAGTATGCAGACTGCCCTCTTGAAGTAAAATTCAGATATAGTATAGATGTTTTGTTCAAAACTTATATGGTATAGGTCAGAATGAATGATTTAGAACCTTACAAGTGTAACATACAAAGACAAGTGTCACTTCACTTTCTGCTGACAAAGATATAAATTGTTCTGTTTTTAAAATGTTCCTCTGTGATCATGCCTGCCATCTACATGAATGAGCAAGGACCAATACAGGAACGATAATCTTTTGTACAACAGTTAAGAGGAACTTTCAGATTTATAGTCTATTAATGACCTCCTTATGAGTCACTAGAAGTTTCTCTTAACTGTTGGCAATTATAATTTCTAAATCATGTCTAATCATGCAGTAAAAGAATGCAGCAAATATTTCCGGAGAAAGAACAGACATAATCCACTTTTTGGGAACAAATACACATTTTCTTACAAGGTGAAGAAAAACTAACATAAAATCAAATTGTCTGTCTGGAGAAAATCTTAAGATAACTGGATGAAACTTCAGAATATATTTAGATTTTGGTAAATATTCTAAACATTGATCTTATTTTACCCTAAAACACATTGCATTGATTTGAATATCAATATTGTCATGAAGAACATTATCCTATATTAGAGGGCTGTAAAGTAAATCCGAGAAAGGATATCCAGTAACAGTTTACTGTCAGAATCCCAGTTTAGACAGAATTTGGTTTAATCAGTTCAATACTGTTGTATGTCTCAGATTTTTTCCCTGCTCTCTACTTCCTTCTGAGATGCTTATATAGACATGTCTGTCTTCTTTTAAAGGAATAGAACTAAGAAAATTTCAACACTCAAAATGGGACAGAAGGAAATACAAACACTATTCCAAGAAAAGAGATACAGTGTCCTTCAGAAGAAAATGCTGTTAGTTGTTCATTATTAGCTTCTGCAGAGACTATGGTTCCATCATTTCCTGCAAAGACAGAATTATGTCCAGAGCTGCTACTTGAAATTCACAACTGGACGGTCCCTTGCCCAAATTAATTGAATTCTTGGATGTGATAGCTAACAAATATCAATAACTTCAAATTTGGCACAGAAAGCAACAGTCATGGTATCATGACACTTAAACTAGTCATCCATACCAAGCAGCCTGAATATTACCCCACCCCAAATTGTCTCCTTTGTTCTGTATCTGGCCTCCTAGTAGAAACAGTGAAAAACCATATTATTTTTAATACAGATTTGGAATTCATGTTTATATTAATCATCATAAACCAGAGGCATAATAATTGCTTTTTATATGCTCTCATGCATAAATATATGAAATACTGTTCTTATTACTATCCAAAGAATAAAAATAATACTGATGAGAGAATACAAAAAATAGTATTTAACTTGCTCCAAGGACCAGCTTATGAAGACTTTAAGAATTAAATACACATACCTTGACTAAAAAAGAAATTAGTGGAAATATGATGGGATAGAATAATCATAAACAGTTCAAAAGTTCAAAACGATACAGGAAATATTTTGCATTAGATAAATTATTTTTATAACAATTCTCAGAAATTAGGTTACAGAAGTTTTAAACAGAATGTAGAAAGAAATGAATTCAGCAAGAGGTAGGTCAAGGAAACAAATCAGCTCTCTGATTATTTATTTGTTTGTTTGTATTTATGATGATTATGGTGGCAGAACAGGGCTGGCTTCACAGGTTTTTCTTGCATCATGATCTGGGTCACTGACCTTTATTTCAAGAAATTATTGGAAAAGAGGTAAGAGTTTATTTTTTTCTTGTTGTCGCTGCTTTAGTGCTGCATTTGCTACTCTAAAATCTTGAGTATGTGACCTATTTCCTAGAAACCTTGGGAGAAAAATCAATCTCTCAGGTCGTATTTGTTAATTTACGAGATTGTTTACAGAGATATCTATGAAGCTTTGTTACCAATACAATATTACATTGTTTAATATATTCCCTAGGTACTCAGTATAACATGGTAGTGTGTAACCTGGATTTCCCACATCCACTGAAAAGAAAATTTGAAAAAAAGTAGTTCAGTAGATTTGGTTATTTGAAGACAGAAACAAGATGCCTTTTAAGATGAGGGAATAAACTCTTATCTTTCTCTGTTATTCATTTTTTTCTTTTCTAACAAGCTGCACATCTGGAAAAAGCCAGGAATACACTAATTATATTCCCACCTTGTGCCAATAATGACCGATATTTTACATTGCATTAAAGTTTGTATGGAAACATGCACGTAAGATAGAGAGAAGAAATAACAGCCAAATGTCCACGCTTTCTTTCTTTTGACAGGTTTTCTTACAGGCCTAATCAAACATTATATATTACAGAATGAACAATAATGGTCTACTTTTTGAGATTTTTACAGCTAAAAAGATTATGAATGGTATTGTGAAATTAAGTTATTAGTATTACTCAGACACATGATTTCATAGTTCATTGCTAACTTGTCATTGACTGACATCAGTGACAGCAACACATGGATCTCCAAAATTTCTCATTGTCCTCCTTCTCTTACTCCTTAGGACCACTTTTTGGACTGAAATGTGTCTAGTGCTCATCAAAGTCATACTGGGGGGATACAGCAGAGAAGAACATACTTGGAAATGTAGAARTTGTCTCCTTTTGTTTCAAAGAGGTTTTAAATCCCACTGTACTGTTTTTGTCTGGGATAGAATTAATTTTCCTCCTAGTAGCTTCTATGGTGCTATGTTTTGGATTTGTGACCAAAACAGAGATGATAACACAGGGATGTTTTAGCTTTGGCTGAACAGTGCTTACACAGCCTGAAGGCCTTCTCTGTCTCTCACACTGCCCCACCAGCGGGTAGGCTGGGGGTGCACAAGCAGTTGCGAAGGGACACATCTGGGAGAGTTGACCCCAACTGACCAAAGGGATATTTTATACCATATGATGTCATAGAATCATAGAATAATGGAATAGTTTGGATTGGAAGGGACCTTTAAAGGTCATCTAGTCCAACACCCCTGCCATAGGCAGGGACATCTTCAACTAGATCAGGTTGCTCAGAGCCTTGTCCAACCTGACCTTGAATGTTTCCAGGAATGGGGCATCTACTACCTCTCTGGGCAACCTGGTCCACTGTTTCACCGCCCTCAGCGTAAAAAATGTCTTCCTTACATCTAGTCTAAATCCACTCTCTTTTAGTTTAAAGCCATTCCCCCTTGTCCTGTCACTACAGCGCCTGCTAAAAAGTCTGTCCCCATCTTTCTTAGAAGCCCCCTTTAAGTAGTGATAGGCTGCAATAAGGTCTCCCCAGAGCCTTCTCTTCTCCAGGCTGAACAACCCCAACTCTCTCAGCCTTTCTTCAGAGGAGAGGCGTTCCATCCCCCTGATCATATTTGTGGCCCTCCTCTGGACCCGTTCCAACAGGTCCATGTCTTTCTTGTGCTGAGGGTTCCAGAGCTGGACGCAGTACTCCAGGTGGGGTCTCACCAGAGCAGAGTAGAGGGGCAGAATCACCTCCCTCGACCTGCTGGCCACGCTGCTTTGGATGCAGCCCAGGATATGGTTGGCCTTCTGGGCTGCGAGTGCACATTGGCGGCTCATGCCCAGCTTTTCATCCACCAGTACCCCCAAGTCCTTCTCCAAAGGGCTGCTCTCAATCCCTTCATCCCCCAGCCTGTATTGATACCGGGGGTTGCCCCGACCCAGGTGCAGGACCTTGCACTTGGCCTTGTTGAAGCTCATGAGATTCACACGGGCCCACTTCTCTGGCTCGTCCAGGTCCCCCTGGATGGCATCCTGTCCCTCAGGCCTCTCAACCGCACCACTCAGCTTGGTGTCATCTGCAAACTTGCTGAGGGTGCACTCGATCCCACTGTCTGTGTCACTGATGAATATATTAAACAGTACTGGTCCCAGTACGGATGCCTGTGGGACACCACTTGTCACCTATCTCCATCTAGACATTGAGCCGTTGACCACTACCCTCTGGATGAGACCACCCAATCAATTCCTCATCCACCAAACCGTCCACCCACCAAATCCATGCCTCTCCAGTTTAGAGAGAAGGATGTTGTGGGGGACCGTGTCAAAGGCCTTACAGAGGTCCAGATAGACGACACCTGGAGCCCTTCCCATGTCCACTGATGTAGTCACTCCATCGTAGAAGGCCACTAGGTTGGTCAGGCAGGACTTGCCTTGGGTGAAGCCATGCTGGCTGTCTCGAATCACCTCCCTGTCCTCCATGTGCCTTAGCATAGCTTCCRGGAGGATCTGTTCCATGATCTTGCCAGGCACAGAGGGGAGACTGACTGGCTTGTAGTTCCCTGGGTCTTCCTTTTCCCCCTTTTTAAAAATGGGACTTATGTTTCTCCTTTTCCAGTCAGTGGGAACTTCACCGGACTGCCACAACTTCTCAAATATGATGGATAGTGGCTTAGCAACTTCACAGTACCCTCAGGACCTGTGGATGGATCTCATTGGGTCCCATGGACTTGTGCACCTTCAGGCTCCTTAGATGGTCTCGAACCTGATCTTCTCCTACGGTGGGTGGCTCTTCATTCTCTCAGTCCCCACCTTTGCCTTCTGCAGCTTGGGCAGTGAAGCTYGAGCACTTGCCGGTGAAGACTGAGGCAAAAAAGTCATTGAGTACCTCCGCCTTCTCTGTATCCCAGGGTAACTAGGTCTCCTGTTTCCTTCTGGAGAGGGCCCACATTTTCCCTCATCTTCCTTTTATCCCCGACGTACCTATAGAAGCTTTTCTTGTTGCCCTTGACGTCCCTGGCCAGATTTAATTCTATCAGGGCTTTAGCTTTCCTAACCTGATCCCTGGCTGCTCAGACAATTTCTCTGTATTTTTCCCAAGCTACCTGTCCTTGCTTCCACCTTCTGTAGGCTTCCTTTTTGTGTTTGAGTGTGTCCAGGAGCTCCTTGTTCATCCACGCAGGCTTCCTGGCGTCTTTGCCCAATTTCCTCCTTGTTGGGATGCATTGCTCCTGAGCTTGGAGGAGGTGATCCTTGAATATTAGCCAGTCATGTTCAGCAATAAAAGCTGGGGAAAGAAGGAGGAAGGGGGGATGTTTGGAGTTATGGCATTTGTCCTCCCAAGTAACCATTACCGATGACGGAGCCCTGCTTTTCTGGAAATAGCTAAACACCTGCCTGCCGATGGGTAGTAGTGAATAAATTCCTTATTTTGCTTTTCTTGCACATGCAGCTTTTGCTTTACCTGTTAAACTGTCTTTATCTCAACCCATGAGTTTTTGCACTTTTGCCCCTCTGATTGTCTCCCCCATCCCACTGTGGGGGAGTGAGCAAGCAGCTGTATGGGGCTGAGCTGCCTACTGGGGTTAATCCATGACACCCACTGACCATGTAATAGGAGATACAATCCAACTGGATCTTCTCTCTTCTGTCCTCTCACTAATACCTTTCCTAATGTATTCATCTGAAGGTCCTGCCTTCTTTCAGATGTCCTTGTTATTTATTACCTTTAATATATTGTCAATGTAAATGATACTTGCTTTGAGTATCACAAAAACAATTTTCTTATTAGAATGCAATTGAACAAGTAGCAGTGGATATTTATGAATCTGCAGAGATACAGTTGAGTAAATAGAATTAGAATTTGGAAATTAATTACTAGTTATTAACAATGATTGCCACTTGTTGTGGTTTAATCCCAGCTGGCAACTAAGCACCACACAGCCGCTCGCTCACTCCCCCACAGTGGGATGGGGGAGAGAATCAGAAAAGTAAAAGTGAGAAAACTCATGGGTTGAGATAAAGACAGTTTAATAGGGAAAGCAAAAGCCATGCACRCAAGCAAAGCAAAACAAGCAATTCCTTCACTACTTCCCATCGGCAGGCAGGTGTTCAGCCATCTCCAGGAAAGCAGGGCTCCATCACGCGTAACGGTTACTTGGGAAGACAAACAACATCACTCCAAACATCCCCCCCTTCCTTCTTCTTCCCCCAGCTTTATATACACTGAGCATGACGTCATATGGTATGGAATACCCCATTGGCCAGTTGGGTCAGCTGTCCTGGCTATGCTCCCTCCCAGCTTCTTGTGCACCTGGCAGAGCATGGGGAAGCTGAAAAGTCCTTGACTAGTGTAAACACTACTTAGCAACAACGAAAACATTACTGTATTATCAACATTCTTCTCATACTAAATCCAAAACACAGCACTATACCAACTACTAGGAAAAAATTAACTCTATCCCAGCTGAAACCAGGACACCACTGCAACCATTTTCTTATGTGGGTAAACAGTGAGTGAACAGGCACAGGATACCAGAAAGAATTTATTGATGAATCTTATACCTTTTGTATATAGAGATTTTTGCAAGCTGATGTATTTTCTTTACCATGTTTTTCATGGGTAACATAGAAAGCATACTTCTGAAAACTGTAGATGAACTATAAAGGGCTTACCTGAACTGATTATATGTTATGTAGTGGAAGTCCTTTAACCTTGACATTGGACACTTAAAGAATGTAGTGTTTGTTATTGGAAGACAATAATCAATGGAAGAAAACTGAAAACATTGAGCATGGAGGTTAAGGAGAGTAAAATAGATGGTGAAAAGTACAATTAAAAGCAGAATCTTTCAAATATGAGATTTTTCACGTGTTATCTAACAGCCAATGACTGTAAAATACAAAATGGAAGAGTATCTCTTGTGAGAGATGGTATTCCATTGAATTGCTTTTTACTTCAGATGGCTCTTTTCTACTTCACTCTTCATAACTAATTCACCCTTCAGCCGTCTTATTTCTCTCTGCCTTTGTAATTCAACAAAGATTTTTCTGCAAACCAAGTCATAGTCTAATAATATTGCCAGCAGTTGCTAAGAGCTTAGTCCCGGGTGCTCACATTAAATGCACTTAGTAGCACTTGAAAACACAGGTTGGCTTTTTTTCCTTTTCTTTCCTTTTTTTTTTTTTTTTTTTTCTTTATTAACTTCTGTGTATACACAGATTTTGAATGTTTATGTAGGGGAAACAGATATAAAACAGATACAATAGCCATGTCTCTTTTTCTGTCTAAACAGTTCCAGACAACCTTACATCCCTCATTTCATTTTCCCTTACCCCCCAAGTTTTCATTAGCACTTCCACTTGTCACAAGAGAACTCTTTCATGTTTTATAAACTTAGACTAAGAGTGTTCATACTTGTCTTGTCATCTAGTTGAAGTTAAATGTGAAAAAATGTTATTAGATGCTATATTGAATTTACTGGACAGCTACAAAAGCCCAATGCTTTCTTTGTGTGTAAACTAGCTTCTGGAAGACTGAAACACTCACATTGAATTATTTTTTTTCCTTTGTGTGCTCATGAAGAGAACATTCTCTATACCTGAAGGATCGGAGGATTCATAACTATTGGAATCTCAACTCCCACTGCTACTGAGGAGAAGAAGTCTTTGCATTCACTGTTTACCTCCACAAAAGCCTCGATGGAGTTGTCATGAACTAGTATTTCTGTGTAGCAGTGAAACTCCATCTTCCCTTCTGTGCCACCCATTTCTGGGAGTTTTAGAGTCTTGTTAGCTGTACTGTGCTGTAATGTGTTTCCGCCTTGTCTGAAATGAAGGTAAGAAATGACTGATTGTTAAAACCCACTTATAATTCTTTTGTCTTGCAGAATCTTTACAGGGATCAAAGTTTCTTTACATAATTTTGCATAGAGTGTGGCACAAAACAGGGAATTAAAATAAGCTAAAGCAGGAGCAAAGATATAAGGTTGTTGAATTCAGGCTGAGAAAAACAAAATAAAACAAGAGACAGGAAATTTTGTAATTTTTAAACAAGAAGACTGATGTATATTCTGGTGACTAAGATGGGGGTCTAGACTTCACTGATTTAGTGTCTACACCCAAACACCTCACTACGTCTGGCCTAGAAATAAGTCTTTTTTACAATGCCTTTCTTCCCTTCCTTCTTGAATGACTGTGAAATAACAAATTCCTCGGTGTACATCAGGAGTAGTAAATAAAGCATAGCCAGGAAACAAGCTGAAGCACTGGATGTCTGATCATCTTCACTGCTTAGCTGATTACATATTTGCTGCCTATGTTCCAGGCTGCTCCAACTAGCTTTTTGCAAGTCAGATATGTCTACAAGACATACTGCTTAGGCTGTCTCTAAGCAATATAGATGTGAGATAGTGGGTTTCTTTTGGCCTTGGACCAGAGATAGGCCCCTTGGTGGTTTTTAGGTAGTAGACTAGACATATCCTTAGCTTTGTACACATTATAGAATTAATTTTTCAAAAAGTCAGGGCCCAGGTGATAGCTAGGAAATTAATGGCATTCATCATTCATTTCTGCAGTGTGGCTGTTTTTATAGATGTAAATAATTATTTTCGTGTGTAATTTTATTCTATATGCCACGTCTTTAAAATTTATAGTGAAGCAGGATTAACCGTAATTCTCACATGATTCCTTCATTTCAAAAAGCACAGGATTTTAAATGCTTATTCTAATTAGGATCTGACCGCTAATGTGTGTTTGCATGGTCATGACACAGTATCATAGGATTTGGGCATATTCGTACCTTCTGGGAAAAAGGAGAAACTACATGACAATATGTTGTCCTGAAAATATGATCAAAAGAGTTTAATTTAGTAACTCAGTTATGGACTTGCTTAGTCATCTTTGCAGCAAGTGCAATAAGAACAGATGAACACAAGGAATGACCACTACTGGCCCAAATCAGTGGTCCATCCAGCTCAGCATTGTGTTTCATATTTCTGCAGTACAAGAGGCTACAGAAAAGAGCATCACTTCTGTAGTCCTCTCCTCTTCCATGCTCCTGTACTTTTGGACTGAGGAAGTTAAAGCATACACCGCTGCCCGTTCCCTTTAGCATTTATTTATGGCCAATGTTATYCACTATATAACTAAAATTTAAATACTGTGCAAACAGCAGCAAATTGGAAGCTAGGAGGGATTTTTCTTTGTATCATCTGATGCAGTCTAAGACCATAAGGACTGCTGTCTGTCACAGTTTCCTACACATTCTTTCATCTTCTAAAAATTACACACACACACACACATATATATAATACATATGGTATAGTACAGTGTGTATATATATATGTCGTATAGTATAGTATATAGTAAATATAGTATGCATATAGTGTATGTATAGAATAGAATAGAGTAGAATAGAATAGTTCCAGTTGGAAGGTACCTACAAGGATCATCTAGTCCAACTGCCTGACCAATTCAGGGCTGACCAAAAGTTAAAGCATGTTATTAAAGGCATTGTCGAAATGCCTCTTAAACACTGACAGGCTTGGGGCATTGACCACCTCTCTAGGAAGCCTGTTCCAGTGTTAGACCATCCTCTTGGTAAAGAAATGCTTCCTAATGTCCAGTCTGAAGCACCCCTGATGCAGCTTTGAACCATTCTCATGCATCCTGTCACTGAATACCAGGGAGAAGAGATCAGCACCTACCTCTCCATGTCCCCTCCTCAGGAAGCTGTAGAGAGCAACAAGGTCGCCCCTCAGCCTCCTTCTCTCCAAACTAGACAAGCCCAAAGTCCTTAGCCGTTCCCCATAGGACAGGCCTTCCAGCCTTTTCACCAGCTTTGTTGCCCTCCTCTGGATGCATTCAAGGACCTTCACGTCCTTCTTAAATTGTGGGGTCCAGATCTGCACACAGTACTCCAGGTGAGGCCGCACCAACGCTGAATATAGTGGGATAATCACCTCTGTTGACCGTTATACTGGTTATACTGTGTTTGATGCACCCCAGGATGCGGTTTGCCCTCTTGGCTGCCAGGGCACACTGAACAGAACTGGCCCTAGGATTGAACCCTGAGGAACACCGCTGGTGACCAGTCGCCAGCCAGACATAGCTCCATTCACTACGTTTTGAGCCCTGCCATTTAGCCAGTTCTTTACCCAATGCACCGTGTAGAATAGTACATAGAGTATATGTGTATATAGTAGAGAGATAGTATATATAGTACAGCATAKAATATATATAGTAGGTATATAGTGTATATATAGTATAAATATACTATAGTGTGTGTTCATATGTATAGTATAGGTACGCATATATAGTCATATACATATATGTACATAAATATTTATTTATACAAAATAATGAGACCAATCAGTGTATAAATGGAAATTAAGTAACTAAATTACATTTTATGACCAGTAGCTTTCTTCTAGAATGCTCAGTATGGTATGTTTCCACTTTAAAATCCTAGATATCATTCTTGCTGCTAAATTGGAGAGATATGAGTTTGAGGGATGGACTGTTTGATGAATAAGGAATTGACTGGATGGCCACGTCCAAAGAGTTACAGTGAACGGCTCAACGTCCAAATGGAAACTAGTAACGAGTGGTGCCCCTCAGGGGTCTGCAAAGGGACCAATACTATTTAATATCTTCATCAATAACATAGTGTGACTGAGTGCACTCTCAGCAAGTTTGCAGATAACACCAAGCTGAGCGGTGCAGTTGATACACTTGAGGGGAAGGGAGGCCATACAGAGGGACCTTGAGAAGTGAACCTCATGATATTCAACAAGGCCAAGTGACAAGGTCCTGCACCTGGGTTGGGGCAATTCCCCAGTCTCAATACAGACTGGGGGATGAATGGATTGAGAGCAGACCTGCAGAGAAGGACTTGGGGATACTGGTGGATGAAGAATGGGACATGAGCTATCAACGTGCGCTTACAGCCCAGAAAGCCAATTGTATCGTATAATCATGGAGAAGATTATACTGGGTACTATTGAAAGGCATTTAAAGAATAATGTATGCAATCATCAGGCACAGTGAACATGGGTTCACAAAGGGAAAGTCCTGTTTAACTAATTTGATATCCTTCTATGATAAGGTCACCCACCTAGTGGATGAAGGGAAGGCAGTGGATATAGTTTTTCTGGATTTTAGTAAGGCTTTTGATACTGTTCCTCACAGCATCCTTCTGGACAAGTTGCCCCACTGTGGGATGAGCAGGTTCATGGTGTGCTGGGCAAAGAACTGGCTGAAGGGCAGAGCTCAAAGGGTTGTAGTGAATGGGGCTACATCTGGCTGGCGACCGGTCACCAGCAGTGTCCTTCAGGGTTCAATTCTAGGGCCAGTTCTGTTCAATATATTTATCAATGATCTGGATGCAGGAGTTGAATGCACCATTAGCAAGTTTGCTGATGATACTAAACTGGGAGGTGCTGTTGACTCTCTCGAGGGACAAGATGCCTTGCAGAGGGATCTAGATAGATTGGAGCATTGGGCAATGATTACTGGGATGAAATTTAACAAGTGCAAATGCCGGATTCTGCACCTGGGACGGAGTAACGCCGGGCACAAGTGTAAACTGGGAGAGGAGTGGCTGGAGAGCAGCTCTGCAGAAAGGGATCTGGGGGTGCTGTTTGACAGCAGGCTCAATGCGAGTCAGCAGTGTGCCCCGGCAGCCAAGAGGGCAAACTGCATCCTGGGGTGCATCACAGTATAACCAGCCAGTCAACAGAGGTGATTATCCTGCTGTATTTAGCAGGTCCAGAGGAGAACCACTAAAATGATTAGAGGGCTTGAACACCTCTCCTATGAAGAAAGGCTGAGAGAGTTGGGGTTGTTCAGCCCAGAGAAGAGAAGGCTCTGGAAAGCTCTGATTACCGCCTTTCAATACTCAAAAGGGGCTTACAAGAAAGACCGAGGGAGACTTTCTACAAAGGCCTGTAGTGTCAGCAGAAGGGACAACAGTTTTAAATTGTAAGATGGTAGGTCTAGATTGGACGTAAGGAAGAAATGCTTTACAAGGAAGGTGGTGAGATGCTGGAAGAGGTTGTCCAGAGAAATTGTGGGTCCTCCATCACTGGAAGTGTTCAAGGTCAGATTGGACAGGGCTTTGAGCAACCTGATCTAGTGAAAACCACCAGGGCAGCGCGGTTGGAGTAGATGATCTTTAAAGGTCCCTTCCTACCCAAACCATTCTATGATATCCTTAATAACAATCTGAAAAAAGTTACTTAACATCTGTGTAGAGCCTTCGGCTCAGTTTCATTTATACCTCACAGAAGAAAAGAAAAAAAACATATTCAGAGACCTAGACAGATATTATGAAGGAAGTTTTACCATAAGAACTGATAATTATTTTCTGCCTTTAAATCATTTAAATCATTAACTAATTTGAATGGAGAGCAGTTAAACGGAAGAAGAAATTATACATATGTATCTATATGTATGTGTATGTATAATTCTCATTAGAAATTGGTCTCAGATAGGGACCGCAGTTCGTATAAATCATTCGTAGTGCTGTAACACGGAAAAGGACTGGGAAAATTCTAATACCTTCAGCATTCTAAGAGCTAAAATGAGTTAAAGATGAAACCTGAATTCTTCAAGCTACRAAAAGACAGATGTTAACCTCTCCTGAGTCCTCTTCCAGCCACCTGCCAGTCTCAGTACAAAAACTAACACAAAATGTAACACACTTTCATATCCATAGAAAGCCTTTATAAAGATTAAAGCTTTGCCTTATCTTTTCTTCATGAAAAAAAGTCTTTTTCCCTCAGTGAGATCTCCTTTTGTAATAGATTTCTATTGTGTGTTAGATTTCTTTTTTTAATGGCAGTGATTCAGCTTATAGTTTCTTCCAACACTTCCCCCCCTAAATAAGAAGCAAAACTTGTTAAAATTAAATGGAGGTGGCTACAAGCTGACATCTATGTCAATGTGAAGAACAAGGACAAACTTTCCATGGCTCTCTTTTAAGAACAAAAGGGCCTTTTTTTCTGGAATTCTGAAAGCACTCTAAAGGATTACACATGTAGCCTTTCTTTATAAATGAAAGATGAAAGTGCTGCAGCAAAAAGGATCAGTGTCCTGTAAAAGAATAAATAAATAAATAAGTTCTTATTGGGAAAAGTTTCATGACAAAAACTAGAGCTATATACATACCCTCTAAAATGCAATGTTATATAGTATATGTCATATTTGTTTTTTTATACATATATTGCTTACTTTTAAGTAGACATTTTGTCAGAAATTAAATACCTTTGTGCATAGGTGCCGAAAGCATAAATGTTACCTAAAAATAGAAACTATTCTTATCTTTGTCATCTAAATAGAAAACTGATATACTTTGAAAGTTGGATGCAGGCTGACAAGTGTAACATTCTGTATGAGTAAGCCATGAGTATGAGCAAATCTCATTTTTCAGAACAGGCACTATGAAAATTGCAACAGGTGAAATTATGATTACAAAAAGCTATTTTTCAGTAACACCATATTACAGACATTTAAAAGACAAAAGGTTTTTTTGACTGTAGGATATTAGAAAAGAGTATTTTAGATAAGCTGTATTTTTCTGAATTTTGATGTTTAAATTTGAAATAAGGATAATTTAATCTAATGTCACAACTAAATAAATGCAGTCACATCTGCTGTGAGATAGAATATAGAATATATCATGTTTCAAATCTCTAATAATCTTAGGTTTATTAATATTTTCTTTAGTGAAAACTATGTATCATATGCAATGTTTCTTTCTATATCATCTTTCATCCAGAAGCTAATCTTTAAGAGTATGAAAATGAATCCCGGGATCACTCCAAACACATTAAAGATGAAAGACAGCTGCTCTTTGATGGTATGTAATATCAGCACAGCACCATATCTAACAGGTATGACAGAAGAATTTTGAAAGAACTATTTGTCAAACAGCATTTTGGACATAATTTTTGTTTCCTTTAAATGAAAAATTCTTGAGAAAAAATTACCTTTCTATAGAAATGCTTTTCTTTTTAATTAAAATAAAGGCTGAAAATTAATCATTACCTTTTTTCATTAGGCTGTATTGGCTTGTGTTCCTTAACTCTTCTTTAGGATAGATTCCCTAGAGAGGTACTTTTCTCAATAGATACCATTTCTGTGTGACAGCCATGATGAATTTCCTCCATTCCCCTTAAGAAGAATCACTGAAATATTTCGTTAACATAGGCTATGACTGTGTATAAGAGGAAAAAAGAGTTTGGATGACAAAATCGTTGCTGCTTCATGGTAAAGGTTCAAAACTGAAGTTTAAGGAACCTTCCTCTCCATCAAAACCACAAATATTTTTACTGACATTTAAATTTATTTATTAATTTTCATTAATTTTACAAGAAAAGTAGCATTTGGAGAAATATCTTGTCTTTGAGCACTTATAGATTGATTTTGCCGTGCAAATAAAATCTTGTCTTTGTATGCATGTATTATAATTATTTTAACAGCAGGGCAAAATACTAAATTATTGATTTTCTTTGGCCATTAGAGTGAAATTATTTTGAACTCATATTTGACACCTCAAAGTCTGACACTAAATCTAGTCAAGTCATCTCTGGCTTTCATTACGTTCATGTAAGGAGTCAGAGTGCAATCATTCTGGTAATATTAGACACCTTTGTTTCAGGACTAGAAAAGTTACCATCCAAATGTGTCTTTCTCTTTTCATTGTCTGCAAAGGAAGCCTCTGAGAATCAACTTAGAATCAGATATTCAGCTTTCAGTTTTCTAAAATTAGGGTAAATGAAACCTGCCCTAAGCACCCTTCTGAGGTCACCCTACTAAATACTGAATAGACTTAGTCCTGCCTGGCTTAGAAAGTCAGATGGCATCACACCCTCAGGAGTTTAGATTCTTACACAGTACATCAAATGTAATTTCTGGATTTTACTACATGTTTGTATTTGCTTTAGATACACTATTATTTTTAATTCAAGTTTTTACTTTGTATGTTTAATTAGAAAAAATAATTGGACAGCCAGTGAACAGTGGTATTTTCTGTTTTAAAAAATGACATTTATAGTACTAAAGTAAAAAAAAAAAAAAATTCCTTAACCAAAAGGAATTATTTTGATTATTGGACATTGTTTTAGACTATGTCTGATTAGACAGGCATTTTGTGGCACTTTCAAATACAAGTCTTGTTCAATTAAGAAGCCTTTGGAATGTGAGATGTTTCTTTTAACAGTGTTTCTAGACAAGTACCTCTTAAGACAGAATTTTTTAAAATAAGAATTTAGTTTGTAATAGCAACCTCAAATCAGCATGTTATATAAAGAAATTGAAAGTTGTATGTATTACAAGGTATCTTGGTGAATTGGTATCTAATAATGGCAATTATTAGCATATTTACCTTTATCACTCCAGTACATGGGCATCATGCCAATAGTCTTTATGTACTACAAGGCCCTCATTCTGCAAATTGAAAAGCACTCTAAAAAAGCACTTATGCATGTCTGTAATCTCACTATCCTCAGTTAGTCATTACCAGGTACAGTGGACTTGACATAAATCACATGTAGAAACTCAAAAATATCTAACAGCTTGAAAATATACCCCTAAAGAATATGTGCCATAATCAGTTTAGAATTACTTATTGTTTAAATCAGTTGCATTAACAAGTCACTCCTCCTTATATTCATTCTTGGAGGAAATAAACTGGATACCTATTTTAATGTGATTGTAGCAGAATACAAACAGAAACAGAAGCCTTCTGAAGTTCAGAAGTTCTAGACTTCTGAGACAAGAGGTAGTCACTCTAATATTTTGCACTCAAGCTCAAAATTCTTTCAATTACAATGAAAATGTTATTCAAACTAGACAATAATAGCAGCAAAGACAGAAAATATCCCATCTATAACTTCATAGATTATACAGGTTAAACCCCCTCAGGCAAAAGAAAGATTTCAACAAAAGGCTTATGGTGTCAAAATATGCACTCCAACCATTAAGCTAGAAACTATTGGACAAGGACACCAAATGTATCACAACTTCCGAGAGATTTTCGTGTGGGTATATGCTAAAGGTCCTTAACATCAGGAGATGGATCATGAATCCTAAATGGAGAGAGAAGCTTTTTTCCAGACCAGAATAAAGTGCCTCTCTTTAAGAAATGAGGCGTAAGACCTGCAGCTCTCCTCAGCATTTTCTGCTAACAAATTTACTCTGCTTAGTTCAGCAGCCTGGCTTCATGGATTGCTTTAGGTCTGTAACTCTCCTCAAGCACTATGAAAGGTGTTTGGGCACTGAAAACAGAGTATGTATTCTACTACGTGGCAAAATATATGAAAGAACAAGGAATTGCCACATCAGGCATTTCAAGACTTCTCTCCAGTCTCAAATGTTTTATTATCTAATGGAAAATGAATGATGATCCAGAGTCTTGGTCCAAGAGTTTCGTATCAGTTCTGCGTAACCTACTTGTTACCAAATTAGAAAAAGTCCTTCTCTGCCTGGCTGTTCTGCTTTCCAGTATTTTAAATATACATCTAGATAATGAATCAAAGACATTTGTTTTTCTTAGAAAGAAAACAAGAACTTAGAAAGCTAATATTCTTTCAAAACTGCATAATCAACAGTTAAAAGATAATAGAGTGATTTAATATTTTTAGTAGTACTGGTATAGTATATTTTCCTGTACTAGGGCACTCTGGAGTGGTGAATCATCATGGAATGGAATAAAAGTGAATTCAACTTCTGAATCTGGTAAAACTGGCATTGCCTGTGTTTTAAACATGAAATGCCTTCATTTGGAGCAGATGCTCCAGAAAGGCAGTTTTTATTCTGATGTATATCCCTATAAGACCATTGTGTCATTTTATTTTTGTCTATTTTAAAATTGAAAGTACTGTATCGACACCGCTGGAAAACAAGGTTCTTCACGCAGCCATCAAACATACAGAAGTCATGCGGATATATCAGAGGTTTACCCTCAAGTGCTTCAGATAGCACTTGTCCAACACATAGTTATGTCTTTGCTTTCTTAGTTTTAAGTCATGGTCTGTATGGTGGGTTGACCTTGGCAGGCTGCCAGATCTCCACCCATCCACTCTCTCAATCCCCTCCTCAATGGGACAGGGGAGAAAATAAGATAAAAAAGCTCATGGGTCAAGATAAAGACAGGAGCATGAGCGGTGCAGGGGGATGGGGAATGGGGGTTGCGGTCAGTCCATAACAGTTCCTTTTTGCCGCTCCTTCTTCCTCTTGCAGTTGGGAAGTTCAGTAACTGCACTGAAGCTGTAATAAATTGTTTTTCATTAAATAATGTTAATATCATGGCCTTGGCCCAAAATGTGTTTTTTTCTTTCTCCAAGTAGTTATGTTAAAACTATGTCATTTTATGAGAATTTTGATATCCATCAAGGAAAAAAGGGTGTTACCAGCTTGGATCTTCAGTCACTGTTTTCAGTGCCTCTGTGGGTACACAATAATGATTGCCATTTTTCCATCATATCACTGCAATTTTCTTAAAAACAGTTTATGAAATTGGCTATGAAAAAACAAGCTAGGTAAAGTCTCAGTAAGATTTAGATGTATGTGGTAATCAGTACAGTATTCAGGACTTTTAAAATAGCTTTTGTTGGGTATCTATCTGACATGCTTATATGAGTTTAATATAATCACCTGTATTAATGACTTCTCATTAAACCTGTAACAAAAGATTTCAACTCTTCAATTCAGCGTAACAAATAAGAGCAAAATACGCAAAATGGCAAATGGGCAAAATACGCTCATCTTGAAAACACAAAACAGATATATTCCAAGATCAGACTGTAGTTTGCTATACTTTTCAAGCTTTAACCACTCAGGGCAAGACTGTCAACATTAATTAAACATTTCTAGGGTAAGGAATAGATCTTTAATGTGTTCACAGTTTGATTTATTTTGTCAAATAGATCAGAGACAATTCAAGGAGCTTTTAGTATAGAAGAGGCCAAGAAGGATTTGCACCAAACTTTAAGCAGGAGCACTTAATTTTAATCATTTTCATGATTATGTTTTACATACATCTTTTGCTAAATGCTTCATGCTTTCCATTACATTTCCACATAAAAGTATTGTTTATTTTTACTTTCTTAGCCAAGATTTTTATTATTGATATTAAGCAAATCTATTTTTGTACAGAACAAGAATTTTTATGTGCATATTGACAATAACTGTATAATTTATTTTTTGTATCATTTATGTTTTTACTTTTATTTTTTGGATCTGTTGTTGCTACCAGCAGTAAGTTTCTGCACATACAGTGTTGTCTGTACAAAGGAATAGTTGTCTTTTGAAACAAACACAGCTATCACTGACACTGGTCAGATCAAGATCGAATCGTAACACCTCAGCCAAAGCCAAATGCAGTCCATTTTTTAGACATATCTTGACTTCAGCAGGCTTTGGATCAGGTTCAAATGCCTGTGTTTTTCCATCTCCATTTTCCTCAGGCAAGCAAGTCCTTGCTTGCAGGAAACCCATCTGGTTCTGCGGTGTAGGAGCTGGCTGCAGGAGGTCAGAATGTGAGGATCCCAAGCTGGTGCAGAAATGTCTTCTGAGCCCCAGGAAGCCCTGAGGCAGAACTGCACAGCTTTACCAGTCTCTCACGCAAAGAAGTTAAAGCAGCTCAAGGCAGTAGCTGAGCAGTGGTTAGAAAGAAGTACAATTGCATCTTCCCTGATTCTTATGGATCAGAAAAAGAGATGTTCATTTAAAATGTGTGCAGAAGAAAGAATGTGCTGAATGCTATTTTAGTGTACTTATGTCAAAACTATATTTGCATATTTTGCAGGTACATCTAAAGTGCTGGGTTTTTTTAAATGTGGACCTCTCTAACGCTGACGAACTTTATCATTTTGTGCCATTATTAGAGAGTTTATCAGTAGCTAATGTATGAATATAACAGCAGGCTGACTGCAAACATTTTTATTGTGCTGTAGTCACTAAATGCACTACTAAATTGTCAAAACAAAATCATACAGAACTTGCTGTTTCTGAGTCTTGTTAACAACCCAAATCAGGTTCAACCAAAGGTCTGTAAAGTTTTGAAGAGAACTTTAGCACTGCTTTAGGGAAAGCTCTGTGTTTTATACATGTGTTTTGAAATCACAGAAAATAGAGAATATACCAAAGCACTTAAAAGATATATACAAAATTAATTACTACATCATAAACTAAAAGACATAAAAGAAAGAGTCAGAGATATTTAATGCAGGAAAATCTTCCAGATAGTCACCCAGTGAGACAGAATGGTGGTATTTATGAACAAGATTAATATTACTCATATTATGGTAACATCTAGGTCTATGGCAGATCTGTGATTGCCTGTCCCCTTAATAAATTCTGTGCAAACTCAAACTACCTGAAAGGGATAAAATAATATAATTATCAGGAAGAGGAAGCAGGAAAAGGAGCAGGAAAGTGGAAGTAGAAGCGGAAGGAAAGGAAACTTAAGGGTCTAATAATATCCCCATTTACCAAATAGGAATTCAAAGTGTAATAATATTTAGTAATTTGCTCAAGGTCACACATATGTGGGAAGGTATTTTAAATCTCTTAAGTACCAGCTCCATGAATTATTTAGAACTGATATTCAAATATATTGGAACCCTTCCCATTAAATTGTCACCCTTGATTTTCTTTTTTCACAGTAGCTTTCCTTTCTCTTCCTATT
This sequence comes from Phoebastria nigripes, assembly GCA_035582835.1. Lineage (NCBI taxonomy): Eukaryota > Metazoa > Chordata > Aves > Procellariiformes > Diomedeidae > Phoebastria > Phoebastria nigripes. The sequence continues at coordinate 78,956 of JAYKAV010000342.1, read as the reverse complement.
TGTTGATTTTCAGGAAAACTGTTTTCTTATTTCCTGTCTCTATTTTATGGATTGAGAGCAACAACCAGGAAGAGATCTTATCTGACTCTGTCCCAAACCAATTACAATTGCAATTCTCCAAAGCAAGGATCTGAAGGTTCAAAGACTGCAAGAAGTGGTGACACAGTTCAACTGCTTTCACCCATCTGTCCCTGGAGCTCAGTCTTTCCCTGAGTTCTGTCTGGCTTAGTATAGTTTTGAATGGCTTCCAATACACATCTATCCAAAAAGTGCAATTCAGCCTTTTAAAAAATCACAAACTGTCAAAACCAAAACAAAATCAAGACCTTGTTCACTTCTTCCTGAGGCAAATGGAAGAGCAAATGTAATTAATTTTTTTATGTGAGCTACATTTACTTCTCTGGTGAATGCTGTTTTGAAAACCAAAGCCTCCTTGGTGTGACATGGTAAAATTACATAGCCTTATAAAACCACAAATTCTCTTTACCCTTGGGGCTGGGTCTCCCTTACTTTGGAAATGGAAGAAAAGCCAGATGATAGCAAAGATTTAAACAGAAACTAGGTATGTAAATCTAAAACTGTAATGCCTACTCATTTGTCACTGAAGTGAAAGAAGATTATACTAAATCAGGCCCTACAGTTACTATTATTAAATTTTTCCAAGTTAGAAGTCCTGAACAACTTAGCATCTGTCCAACTGCTACTGAAAAACCCAACTTAAGAAATAATATAACACACAAAATGTAGTTGGGGCAGCTGTATACTTCTAAAATGCTTTTGATGAAAGATTGTGAAGTGCCTTTAAACAAACCTGACAGGTTGAAGTATCTATTCGTACAATGAAAACCCGAGCTTCAGTTTCCCTCCATGCATGAAGGATTGCAAATGTACATTTCTCATCCTCATGACAGTCACTTAAGCACTAAACTGGAGGCTGTCAGTTGGGTAGAAGAAAGGGTAGTAACACTTTCCTTCTCTCTAAAGAACCTGTTGTATTAGCAGAATATGTAAAGATTTAATGGGCCAGGAAAAGAAAGGAAACGTAAACGTGTCTTTTTAGCTGAGTTATGACATTTAAGCAGAGATGAAAAACCTTGATTTCCCATCCCTGTTCTAATAATTTATTATACTAGTTTTATTTTCTAACGACTTTTAATATAAGCAACTGTCAACAACACTGTGAACAAAGAAATAAAACCCAACTATCTCCTCCAGTCCCCTTTCCCAAAACACCCTGCTGGCTTTTGAATGTTCTCTTCTTAATCAGGTAATTTAAAATTATTTACTGCTTAATAGMCCATCTTAAGCAGAAGGAGAGTAAAGTGTGCTAGAATTATAAAAACCTTCTAAATTTGGAGCTATGGCACTTCTACAAAGATAACAAATGCGTGTGTGAATTCCCATAGCAAGTAAGATAAATTCAGCATTGATTTTCTGTGACATAGATGAGACCAGAGCTAACAAGTTGTTTTCAAAAAGTACCAGCGGTTTTTGAAAAAGCGGTTTCACTTATCTGTTTTCACTCTAGAATTAGCAATCTCTAGTGTGACATCAGATACAAGAGACATTCTGCTGCTCAGCACTTGACTACTGGCTACATCAATGTGCTGGTAACTCTGGATCTCACTTTCAGGCCTCTTCCTCTCCATGTGTACTGTGTAGAGAGCCTTGGTTTCTAACACATGGTCCTCAATCCCCTTCCAAGGATACCACTGAGAACGGAGGCACTAATATTCCTTTTTAAATCTAATTCATAGTTTTACATGTACTGTACAAATCTATATAACTGCCACAGCGTATGCTAGAGAGAGTTGGATACAGTTTGGTGGATCAAAAAAGGTAAGGTTCATCTTACTACTTATAAGCCTTCAAAAACCAGGCATAACATGTAGGCATAATTCATTCCACCATTAAAGAATGTGCTAGAGGGCTTATCATTCTCCACAGGAAAGATTATGTAGATTAAACAGCTAACTTTTAGAGAGTTAATCCATTTCAGATTATGGGTCCATGCCCACAAGATGGTTAAGCCTTTCCTCTTAAATTAAGTATGCCAGCGCTGCAAAGAAAGTACTCAACCTTGTCATGATTTGGCCTTTGTACCTTTTAAAGCTGAGTCCAGAGCAGAAATTTTCTGAATACATTAATTCAAATTCTAATACACAACTTCAATCCATAATTAGTCTTTTTTCTGTTTTATTCAATCATCCAGTGATTGTTGAAGCAGAATGACCTCTGGCTTTTTGAGGTCCCTTAGGCAAATCACATCATGTAGCTGTAAAATAAAAATAATGCAGTCATGTGTACCACTAAAGATATATTTGATATAATGTGTTATGCATTTTGTTCAAGTGCACCAGTGAAAGGTATGACATGAAAGCTTGGAAATTATTAGGATGAAACACCTGTAGGGGAATCTTGTTACATGGTGCATAGAACAAAAAGATACAATCTTGAAGTGAAAATTAAGTGCAGATAATGACCATCATTTTAGTAATCAAGAATAATCCATATACATTTTACCTTTGTTCATCCATGTGAATGCAAAGTCAGGTTATCGTACAGATTCAGAATTTTAGTTTTAACTTAGATGTTTTTTTATTTGAAATATGTGTTACTTAAGTGCAGTCAGTGTGAAAAACTCACAAAAAGTATACTTTCTCATGTAGTTTCCTTCTTCTCTACTCTATTCTCAGTTTTAGTTTTAACACTAATTAAAAAGGAAGTTTTTGATAGTAACTTTGCTGAGTATTCCAGAACCTCAAATATAGCTATTTATGAAGCTTATAACATTTAAAAGACGCATTTATATAAATGTGGTGGAATACGTATTAATTCAATGTTATATTATACATATTTATGTAAAAGCTAGACTTATAAGTTCACTGTATTGTGGTACAACATCTACTAAAGTTCCTAATGTCTATAGCAAAACTACTGTAGATATTATTGTGCCTGTATATGCAAAACTGTAATGAATAAATCCTTTCCATAACAAAAATGCAGTATTTATTTCTAAACAAGAATGACTGTTGCAGTGGTTCTTGGGGGAAAAAATGCATGGCTGTCCATATAGTAATAAGGTGGGAGATGTGATTAAAATATTTTGTATATTCCGCAGAATAAGAAGGGCGTTTACTTCTTAATATGGGCATCTATGTCTTAACACAGATAACTTTGTTGATGCTGACAGTTGTTCTGTAGGATAGAATGGTTCAGAAAACCTTAGGCATGCATTTGACAGCAAACATTTATGCAAAATGATGTAAATGAGATGACAAAACCTATTGAGTAATACTAATGTCTGAAATAATTTAACAACAGTTTCTAAATTATATAATCCAAGAGACAGATTGTGTCTGTACAGGCAGAACAACAGCAACATGTAAGGTAAAAAGTAAGAATATGCCAATGACAAACAGGTGAGATCATAGCATATATTCCCATATTCTGTGGGAAACTATTTGTTCTGACTGCATTGGGAACCATATTGACTAGAATGTCCTGTTACAGAGGTTATGAATATACAAGGGATAAAACATACAGACAGAGAGAAAACGGTAGATGTAGTTTATGATTTATACTAATTTTAGTTAGTTTTTAAATTTTAATGACAACATAACATTGTTGTTTTAAAAACGTATGAGGGCCAGAGACAGTAGTCATTCAATTTCTGTTGTGGAAAGAAATATTTATTCCATAAGACTACACTATTTCTTTTTTTTTTCTTTTTTTCTTCTTTTTTTTTTTTTTTTTTTTTTTTTTTTTTTTTTTTTTTTTTTTTTTTTTAAGCTAGATTTAGTAAGGGATTCAGTTCCAGATAAATGTAATCAATGCAGAGACTAAAACTCAACCCATGCCAACAAATTCAGGTGATCAAAAGTTCATGGTAATACTAAGCTGAAATTCAAGCCATTCAAGCCATTGGTGAGAGCAACAATTTAAAGCTGAACTGTCCATTCTTGCTTCACTTCAATTGTTTCCTGCTTTCTCCACAACAGCCTGGAGGACATATTGATCTGCTTGTCTCTGCAGCATCCTTTGATTTACTTAAGGATTATTAACATATTTCCTCTTCAGTGTTCTCTTCTTCAGTCTAAACAAGCCAAAGTCATTGCATCTTTCCTTCTGGAGATCTTCGCTAGGCTGTCTGCAATTATTCCTCATCCTTCCTGAAGAACAGTGTAAATTTTGTGAGTTGTCATGAAAACTTCATAACACAGTGAGCTTCTTCACACTAGCTGCTGAAGTTGTTCTATGGGCAGAAGAGAATTTGAAATTCATTGTACCAGAGAAAGAGGGAGTCTGTAACCAGTAACCTAATTGTGAAGATGTTCAGCCTTGAGAGCTGTCTAGGCTTACTTTACAGTTAAGGCGGAGTCAGCCAATTCAGYCAGTAGAGGCTAGGGAGATATGTCACGTTAAAGTAGGCACCTACATTTGATCAACAGACTAGTGTCTGGGCTCCACGGGCTTTGTTACCTAGATCTTCATTGAACTTGAGGGGTGGTTAGAAAGACAACTGCATTTAGACATTTAAATTTGTGTCTCTCTAGTCTAAAGCTGAGTCCATCTTCAGTGATTATAAAACCTAATAATAATAAAATTATTAGTTCTTGGGGAACTAGTGGAAGGGAGACAAAGTAGATAAAGGAGGAACATCCTCCTAAAATTATTGTTTTAGAACACACTGTGGCCACAATCCCAGTGAGAGTTTTCTATATTTCTATGCTTTTTAAATTATAGAGAATTGAAGTACAAAACATACATGTAATTACTTAAGATTCAATATACATATAACTATAGGGATTAATTACAGTATTTCCTTTGTTAGTAGCATCAGCCCCAAGTGAATATACCATAAATACCACTCCGTATGTATGACCCTGTGTGTATGCTTAGTGTGAGTGTGTGTCCATAGACTGGAATATCTTACATGCTGTTAGCAGGTTAATTATTTGGTGGGACTATACATACGATTACTGTGAAATTTTGTACTTGCTTTTTCTCAGTACATGCTTTCTTTCAAAGACCAGGAAAATAGTTTTAAGTTAGCTGCACTGTCATTATGTTACAACCTATTCAGAATTGAGTATATTTGGAAATTATCTCCTCCAGATGAGGAATAAATATATCTTTTGTCAATTGAAACTTGCATTTCAATCATTGTGGAGATAAAATTTTAAACACTGGGGTTTTTTTTTGTCAAATTTCCATGTTGTCAGTAATAGATTTATCTTGTGCATGCCTATAGAGTTTTTTTACATTTATTATCTACACATATTATAATTCATCTGTATTCTCCCTTGTTCTGACTTTCAAGTCATCTGATATGCATAAAAAGATAAAAATATACCTTATCATGATTTATTCTTTTGTACAAAAAAAGATTATTTTCTTTCTATAAGGTGTAAAGTCTTGCGTCTGGTAAAGTCTGGAGGAAGAAGTTTGGAATCTTGATAGGTATGAGAGAAGCAAAAACAATAAAAAATTTGAAGGATGAAAGCCTATAGATTAAATAGAATTGCATAACATTGTAAAATATCTCAAATTGCAAGTTACACATGCCCTGCCTACTGAAGCATAGACAACGCTATGATGTGCGGAGTGAATGTCCCTGTATCATGCCCTGCAGCCCACCTTCAGCCACTGAAGCATTAGTAACTTTGCTGTTCTTGGCTCACAGTCCCTAGTCTTTGCTCTGTGTTTTCCCTTAGAGGAGAAGTTCAGATAATTTACTAAAAACGTATAAAGCTTCAGGTGTCAATTACTATGTGATGATTTGCCTGTGGATCAGTCACAACTTTGAAAGCGGGTACATATGTCATTTGGTACAGTCTTTTTCCTTCCAGCTTTGGCTGGCTCACTTTTCCTCACCTGCCCTTAGCCAGGGAACTGTACTGAAGAGTAAGAAATGTGCTCCTACACAAAGAGGGGAAAACAGATTCTTTATACACTTTTCCTCTCCATTTGGCCTCACCTTATTTCTGTGTGTGGTTTTGCTTTTTGATCTTGCCTGAATTAGTCAAAGCAGTTACAACATTGTAAATATAAATGCATGATTTGCCTTGTTTTGCAAATATTATAGATTATATTCACTGCACAGGTAGTTGGGATAATAATATGCAAAAAGGAGAAAATAGTACACCATTTCTAATAAACTCATATATTCTAATAATTTGTTATTTATATGCTGCTGGTACGGATAATTCATTTAAATATACGGTCCTAGGTTCCAGGCCTTTTTAGTAGCATTGCTACTTTTACCCTGTTTGTGTCACAGTTTTTTTTCTTGCCATTAATTTTTTTTTTTTTTTTTAATAGAAAGGTCTATGTTTTCTATTTTCCATTTTTATAATGCTTAAACTAGAGTCATATGTTACCTATTATATGTAATACAACAGCTACATGAAATGTAGTGATGTAGCTTACAGAAAGACAGAAAAGAAAATTGGCGGTATCTATATATTTGTATCTATAAAAGCTTGGAGTGATGTATATATACACATACATTACTTCTCTCCAAAGCTGTAGTCAGTTTGGGATGAAGATATTAAGACACTTAAAGCTTTAATATAAAGTATTGGGTTTCATTATCCTTAAGATAAGAGTCTCATGAGTTAAGACAAGCTCAATAATTTAGCTGAGCTTTATACATCGAGCCAGCCTTAACTGTTTAACTCAGATTATAATTATGAAGTAATATATGCTATACTGTATTCACAAAAGGTATTTTGCCTGAATTTATTTTGTAAAAGTTGTAAAATATTATATTGAATATTTAAAAGTTTTGGTTCAGCACAGGAAGTACTATATTTAGAAAGAAAAACAAACCCCCGGTAATACGAACTGTCAGTCTTCCAAAATGCTTTATATTTGAGAAAGGAGTCTCATAAACATCACAGTCCCGATTCTTTGTTTTCTAGGTCATTGTGCAGTCATACAAATTGGATGATAAATATTTGTTTAAAATTATTTTGTACTCTGTGTATGTGTACAAAAATAATTACACTTGATGAAAATCTGTACAGAATTAAGCCAAAGAAGAACTTGGATTTTGATAAATAACTTATTTTCCTCTATTTTCACTAAAATGATGAGAGGCAAATGCAGACTTAATAGAGATATTCACATTCAGTTTTTACAATTATAGTTTAGAAACACGGTAAATGGAAATGGTTTGAACAACTAGTAAATTTTGTAGATAATTAGTATAGAAAGGAAAATTTATGATAGTAAGTAAGGAGAGGGAAGTCTAGAAACTCTGATTCATTAATAATAAGAAAAAAAAAATTCAAAATAAGTTTGAAGAGTTTAATTCATGGATATTTTTAAGGCCAGTACTTTCTCTTTATTTTTTCCTTTAAATATAAATAACAATAAAATACATTTGATCAAATAATCAGGAAGCCAGTGATTAATGACTAATCAGAGGTATGAAAATAATTACATGGAGGAAACAAATAAAATTAAGTGACCATAAAACCATAGAAAGCCTTTTTACCTCCCAGCAATACGCCCTCAATCTTTCCCCTCCAAATCCTATAAATTCTATATTTATAGACTATCAGGACAATTCTTTTTTTCAGGAAAGAATTTCTACAAATGATACCTGAGGGACCTGTACTGAATTCCCTTTGCAAGACATCTTCTGTGAACTTGGAAAAGTCCTAACAGCTCTCTGGGAGGGTTCCCTCACATACAACTTTAGGCAGCTATGATAAAGGTGTCTATGTCACCTGGTCACCCATTATAATCAATAGAGAAAAACTCTTTTTTAGAGCAGATTCATCTGATTTACTTTAAATGTCTACATTGTGAAGAGACAATGCATCTCTCTCGACCACAAAAAGAGCCTGGGATGAACCCCATTTTATATCTCTTTCTTTTGCCAATTGTAAAATGAGGAATGTAGTCCTGCCTTTCTCCTCAGAAGAATCATGAGATTTAAACCTGAAGCACTGTGAGCTGCACAGGGTTTATAGATAAATATTAACCTCTGGGCATTGAAATAGAATTGATAGATCCAATTATCAACAAATAATTCTGATATAACAACCCACTAATGAATTACCCATAACATGAAGACTTATATAGCTTATAAAAGGACAGACAGAAATGCCAGATTTATAGGGCCATGAAAAAAAGGAACCTGAAACTGAATCCCAAAGATAAGTGTGTCCTGAGGTCAGACCTGCTTCTGCTCTTCTACAAGTAAATTTAAAGTAAAGATACAGGATTAAGACTGTGTTTTCAATGTTATGCTGCTGTTGCAAAAGACACAACACTTGTGACAATGCATAAGCAAACCCAAGATTTCATAAATATATCATGTGGTGAGGAAAAATAAGACTGGGAGCATAATTAAGAAAGCTTGAAAAACAATACCACTACTTTTTTTCTTTTTTTCTTCCACTTTGAATTTGCAGTGCCAGCAGTATGCAATATGCARTACAACTTTAACCTAGAACTGCTGAACTTTGTTTCAGCTATTGAAAACAACAGCTTTGAAGTTCTTCACATCTTAAAGTAGAATTTTTTCTATTTCATTTTTTTTTAAACTGATGTCAATATAGGTTTCATGTTCACTACCAAAACAATGTGTTCTTTCTTTGTTTGATTTATGTATTTTCACCAAAATATTACAAGCGTTATTTTTTTTCCTTTGTAAAAAGGAGGTGGAGATTAGTCTCTGTATCTCCACTAGGAGACAAAAAGTTGATCTGAATGCTGTATTCCTCCCCATAGCTTGTAATATAGATAGATTTACCTGTAAAAAGAAACCACATTGCTGCATAGCCAAAGTTGCAAAAAGATTCCTAGCTTCCTTCTGAGAAATGTCACAGTGCTTTTACACTGAAATTTATATTCCCTGTGAACCAACAACGATATTTAAAGAAAGCAAAGGAAACTAATATACTGGATTCACCCAGTTTACCTGACACCTCAGGAATCATCTACAGGGAGATATTTACTCTTTGTTGTGAAACTTATGACAGGAAATTAGTAATGTTCTGAATATCTATCAAGGTAGTGTATCACCTTGAAGACAACTAGACATCCAGTAAAAAAAATATAGCCATTCAGTAAAAAAAGACAGGTACTGAGCAGGAAGCTGACAACAGCAGGAAATCTTGTCTCTATATAATTATTAACGTGTATATGTCTTGCAGGCTTTGATTACTAGTCCTTCTACCACAACTAAATATTCTCAGAATAGTTTAATTGAGCATTACCAACAAAATAATCATGTGTTTTCACACATCATAACGTCTTTCACAATGCTGATTTTAAAAGGACTGAAGTCAATAAATAAAATATTCCTTGTTAGGTTATATAAAATAAGCTTATCTGCACACATAGAAAGGAGCACAGAGCAGTAATGGTAGGTGGACAAGCCTAAATGATATCTGGCCTGGCTACTGTCAAGCCCATCACAGAAGCCATCAGCCCATCAAAGGCCCATCTCCACAAGCCCAATGGAGCACAGGGGCACAAAGGCAGGCAGGAACCCAAATTAAGGACTCAGAGGAAGGGCTGTCCCCAGGAGMCCCTCTGCCCCAATGTTCAGGCTTGAAACCCATCAAGAACAGTCAAGGGGAGCAGCTCTCCAGAACACGTTTGGGATTGAGGGTGTTCACTGGATAGAGGTATGAGACACATTATGGGATGTAGGGGAAGAGCATTTTGGGATAGAATCATAGAATCATAGAATCATTAAGGTTGGAAAAGACCTCTAAGATCATCGAGTCCAACTGTCAACCCAACACCACCATGCCCCACTAAACCACGTCCCTRAGTGCCTCATCTACACGTCTTTTCAATACTTCCAGGGATGGGGACTCCACCACTTCCCTGGGCAGCCTGTTCCAATGTTTAACCACTCTTTCAGTAAAGACATTTTTCCTAATGTCCAATCTAAACCTCCCCTGGTGCAACTTGAGGCCATTTCCTCTCGTCCTATCGCTAGTTACTTGGGAGAAGAGACCGACACCCACCTCACTACAACCTCCTTTCAGGTAGTTATAGAGAGCGAGAAGGTCTCCCCTCAGCCTCCTCTTCTCCAGGCTAAACAGTCGCAGTTCCCTCGGCCGCTCCTCATAAGACTTGCTCTCCAGACCCTTCACCAGCTTCGTTGCCCTTCTCTGGACATGCTCCAGAATCTCAATGTCCTTCTTGTAGTGAGAGGCCCAAAACAGTATTCGAGGTGGGGCCTCACCAGTGCCAAGTACAGGGGCACGATCACTTCCCTATTCCTGCTGGCCACACTCTTTCTGATACAGGCCAGGATGCCGTTGGCCTTCTTGGCCACCTGGGCACACTACTGGCTCATATTCAGCCGGCTGTCAACCAGCACCCCCAGGTCCTTTTTGGACAGGCAGCTTTCCAGCCACTCTTCCCCAAGCCTGTAGCATTGCATGGGATTGTTGTGGTCAAAGTGCAGGACGCGGCACTTGGCCTTGTTGAATCTCATACAGTTTGCACAAGAGTTACTATAAGATGTTTAGGGGAAGACCCAAAGGCAGGGAAAGGGAGGGATGCAGGTGATCTAAAGTGCCAACTGAAATGGGACCTCAGGTCATAAGGGCCTGTGTGTCTGTGGTGCCAGGAACTGGAATGAGTGTAGGTGTGCGAATGAATGTGTGAGCACTAGTGAAGATCAAGCTGGTCTAGCCAGCGAGCAGGTGAAGTGGCCTGGGAGCCAGGGGTATGTGCATGTCTCTAAGGGTAAGCTGGCTGTTGGAGGGACCAGGTGTGTCCCATCCAGCTGCTGGAGAGGGGCAGGGGGTCTGGGGCTTCAACTGGGAGACACGCTTTTGCCTCTGTGTGTGTGTGTGTGTGTGTAGGGGTGAGGCACCTGGGGAGGATCCAGGATGAGGTATGGGACTGACCGAGTATCCATGGTCAGCTACTGCGGATCAGGCACGTGTGTGGTTCTGTACCAGCGGTGGCCTCAGGGGCTTGTGTGTTCAGGTGCCAGAAACTGGGGAGATTGGGATCCAGGGGCAGCTACCAAGCAGACCAAGTGTCTGAGCCCAGCTAGAGGGATCCACRTTGTACATTTGTACACATGCACATATATATTTCCCACTAACAGACCTTCACCCTAATCAGCCAGAGAGGGAAACAGGATGAGGCCATTGGTGCTGTTTGTGTGTGTTTGAGTGTTGAGTGTGCCTGTCTGTGTTGGCGCTGTGTTTGTGTGTATATATATATATGTATATATACATGTATGTATATATACACACGTGTATGTATTGTATGTGTGTATTTGTGTGTCAATGTGCCTACTAGGAATACATGCTCAGCCTTGCTACTGGTTGACCTGGGGGCATGGAGCTGTGGCAACCTCACCTCTGTTGGGCTGCCAAATTCATTCCCCACTCCCCTGCGCCCCAACATCCCTAATAACGTTTACACAGGTTTCCATCCATTTCTTCCTCTCCTGTCAGAGGGTGATAATAATGGTAATCTGAAGCTAGGAACTTTTCTTTAAACAAGTATCTCTAAATTTTCCCTGGGAACTTGTCGTGGTTTAACCCTAGTCAGCAACTAAATACCACACAGCCGCTCGCTCACCCCCCGCCCTGGTAGGATGGGGGAGAGAATCGGGAAGAAAAAAGTGGGAAAACTCGTGGGTTGAGATAGAAACAGATTAATAACTGAAATAGAATGAAATAGAACAGTAGTAATAATCATAATAATAACAATAATAATAGAATATACAAAACAGGCGATGCACAATGCAAATGCTCACCACCTGACGACCAATGCCCCAGCCCGTCCCTGAGACACAATCCTCCCTTCCTGGACCACACCTCATAATTATATACTGAGCATGACATCATATGGTATGGCATACCCCATTGGCCAGCTGGGCTAGCTGTCCTGGCTATGATCCCTCCCAGCTTCCCGTGCACCTGGCAGAGCATGGGAAGCTGAAGAGTCCTTGACTAGTGTAAGCACCACTTAGCAACAACTAAAACATCAATGTGCCATCAACATTCTTCTCATACCAAACCCAAAACACAGCACTAGAAAGAAAATTAACTCTATCCCAGCTGGAACCAGGACAGAACTAAAACATAACAACTGATGAGATATAGAGTAATGTTATTTACAGAATACTGCATTGTGTACAAATGTAAAGTAACTGGGAGAACTGGTAGATGTGAGCATTCAATCTCCTATCCCTCACCTGGTAAGGTTTCCTAGGTCATGCGGCTGGGTCTTGAGAGTGAGAAAGAAACAGGGAGAGGAAGACCCTTGTCTGTCCAGTGGCCCATATGTTAACTGATTTCCTTGAAAGTATATGTTTAAATCCAAAAAGAAGTGGGACGCTTACTCATCACAAATAAAAGTAACAGGATTAAAATCTTCTTGAGGCATAATGGCAAATGGGCTTTCAGGCGTGACCTGAAGGAGAACAGAGGTGGGGACTGTGGTATAGACGTGGTATGTTTAAAAAGTCATCAGGGACAAAACAGTGTATGGATGTGTATGTGTATGGATGTACACATGAATGCTTGTGCATATTTTGCACATTTTACACACATGCACATACCGATTTCTTTAAAGGTACTGTTCACTCATTTCCATTCAGTGAGAAAGTTCCTATAATAGCACTTGCTTTGAAGGAGAAAGACATGTCCATCTATTTGATATACTAGACGATTTCTGAGTTAAAGAGGTAACTTACGGTATTAAATGTTATCTTCTTAACAGTATTGCTGTTCTGCAATCATTACAAAGAAATTGTAGTGTGAAACAATACACAGGGAACATCTGCAAAAAAAAAAAGATGCATTTTAAATGGTTTTGTGAATACATGCCCTGCGGTTAGATATAACTGTAGAATTGTGTTTGAATGAAACCCAAGGTGACAGTTGAGGGAGCACACTAATTTAATAACAGTTGATGAATTAAGAAACTGTATTACTTTTTAAAATCACTTAGGAAGTCTCCTCTCAATCCCCTTGGTTGCCTGGTTGATTCTTCTGGACAGAATGTCAAAAAGATTTGGAAACACGCAATCTGTACAAACCACCAAGTCTGGTTTAGCCTCTTTTTCACTTTCTAAAGAGACTTACATCAAAGATTTATATTTCCATTCCAATAAATATGCTCAGTATGAGAGTTTTCCTTTTGAGACAAAATAGTGCTGATTATCACAAAATTTCTTCTAAACTGAATACATAACCTTCAGTATCCATCACTTCTAAATATGTTTCCTTTCAAAGAAGAAGAATATGTTAATGACATAAAGTCCAAGCATCCTTAATGGTGATAAACCACTCCTTTATATTTATGCATAACAGAAAACGAAACCATTTACAAAAATGTACCTTTCCAGGAAACACTCTTAATAAGGTGGCACAAGTATCTAATGATTAAAGCCAAATACCACAAACATTATAAACTCCGTGTCAGCAAAATGAGTATGGAAGAACTATTTGAACTTGACAGTTGTGGTTTCTAAAATGTTTTCAAAGCAATCAGGGAATGACTATGATTGGGGTAAAAAAACTTACATACCTAAAAGATAATTCCCACCACTCACAAAGACCTTAAACAAAGTAATTTCTGTTACTTTTTTATGGATTTAGATCTTGTCAGAGTTACCCTTGATATTTTCATTTCTAGAATAGGTTATTTCAAGAAATTCTTCATGAAGAACAAATTAACATGATGCTTGATCTGATAAGAAATCAGCACTGCTCTGAGTAGTGGTGGATAAAGGGAATGTCATTATATATAAAAAGACAGAACTTCTGAAACAGGCGTTTTTTAATTAAAGAAGAGACAGTAATTATAGTACAAACAAATTTGTTTCTATGCAGCACAAGTTCTAGCTCCGACTTCTCATTTGTCAGGGGACACTCTGAGGCTTAATAAAAACAGCTAGCGCTGAACACTATGAACAACACTCTAGTTTAACAGCTCTATGAAAACACAACATTAAATGGAGCACAATACACCTGTTAATTAATTTTCTCTCTTGTTTTTGGAAGTGATTCAAAGAGTCAACAATGTCCTGAGTCGTGGATTAGAAGTCTTCTCCCATGAGAAGACATGAATTCTCTCCTCCTGCAATAGTGGTAATAACATACTATGCATATATAGTACTTGATCTATGATACTGTGTCTCCCTGACCAGACTTTAGAATTTAAATTATATTATATACATACATTTAGTCACAATGACTATAAGAAAAGAAGGACTTGTCTTTTTTTCCTGGTCCTGTTTGTCTTAAAATGCAGCAATGATTATAATTGTTAGCTATGTAAAAACAAAAATCTCACCATTGATCTTAGAATCCTAGAGCTGAAGTGAAGCCCCTGCTCCAAGGATGCATTAATTGTACTCACAATATTCTTGACAGATGCTTGTCCAGCTTCATTTAAAGACCCTCATAATAGAGATTTAACAGCCTCTCAGTGTATTTAAATGTTCCGCTATCTTTATTATAAAGTTCCATGGGTTTTTTTTAGCTACATCTAACCTAATTTTCCCCCATTAAATTTTAAGACCATTATTATTTTTTATCTTAAAAATTATTCCTTTCCTCTTTACACCATACTTTTAGGTATTAAAAAGAATGTCACCTTGCTCTTTCCATGGTTTTCTCTTCGTTAGGATAAACAGTCCCAGTTCATTCAATCTTTTCATAGAAATTATATTTTCTAGACTTTGATCATCTTTTTGATGTCCTCTGGTCTTTTTCCAGCTGTTCTAAATCATTCTTAAAGTATGGTGCACAAACCTGACAGTAGGAATTTAGCTGAGACCTTTCTGGTTTTGAGTAAACAGGAAGTATTACTATTTGTTGCACATCTGTTTTCTTTACAAAAGTAGTCTTCTTTACAAAAGCAGTTTTCTTTAATCACAGTCAGTTCATGAACCACTATGAAAATGTCAATTTTTGCAAAATTACTATCTAATAATTTTGTTCTGCTGGTATTTGGATATCTTATTGTTCTGCCTCAACCAAAAAAAAGCCTAACACTTTACCAAGGGATCCAAGGATTTTTTTATTTATATGTAATATATATGCATGCATACATGCTTCTGTATGTCTATGTATGCATGCATATATATTTTAGACAGTGATTTTTGTCCATGATCTTTTATTTCTTTCAAACATATGGTTGTTTTTTCCTTCAAATAAGTAAATAAACATCAAAAACATGTTCTTTATTGTTATTACAGAGTAAATGTGATTGATAATAATCAAAGAAATGGTTCAGCACTGTACAGCTGCTTTGTCCTACCTTAAGCTTTACTGTAACTTAAATGAAAAAGGCCGGTGATTCATTGCTGAAGAATCCAAATTTTATTATGGAGCATGAACCTCATTCGCTTTCACGTCTGCAAAGGACCAGTTACACAAATAGTATGTTATGTGCCAGGGCAAATACAAACGTACAGATTTTAAGCAATGGAAGAGTGAAGTTTGGGAATTACTGAATTTTGACTGAAATAAATAAGAAATCAAATCCTAGAGTTAAGCTATTTAATTTAATTTTCAGTCTGCAAATGTACCTTTATGTAATATAATGACCTTATGATTACTGAAGACCATGAAGCTACAGCTTGTTCATTGATACTGCACAGCTGACACAGCTCTGGGAGAGTGAGTTAAATTCTTGTTATTAGAACTCTGAATTCAAACCTTATAATGGGATCTTTTCCATAAACCAGAGAAAATGTCATTTGCCTGTCAGATCCTACAGTAAGCTAACAAGACTGACAGTTAAAAAGCCTTTTTTTTTTTTTTTTTTCCCCTTCCTATTTGCTATAAGCTGTAAGAAAATCTCTCTGGAGACATTTAGAAATAGGAATGAGCAGTGCTTTTACAGCTTTGGTCATTTAGGTTAGCTTTATCAAAGGGCCTTGGAAAATAAAGAAGAACCCAATGTAAGTTTATTGCCCCTTTGTTTTTCCTGTTCAGCTCTCCAAGTCAAGAGGAACAAGCACCAGAGAGAAGTAATTTTTTTTTCCTTCTCTCTCCCACATTCATGTGGACACAATCACAATACAGAGGTGAAGGAAAATAAAGGACTCATGCTCTCATTTCAGGGACACTTTACACAAAGGCAGTCTTTGATAAAATATTAGAAGGACATCCAGCCTCTACAATGTCTTTACTGGTATGAATGAATAAGAATATGACTAGTGTTACAGTAAAACATTAATAATCATGGAAATTTACTAAATTTGCTACTTAAACTCTCAATGATTGTACTTCAGGAATAGCAAGTCTTTAATACTTCCTTTAGTATATTAAAATGGCAGGCCCTGGTCCTGCACTTGCTCAAGTTCTGTCCTCTATGGGTTTTCTGGATCAGTATAGTACATATATACTAATTTATAGCATTATGCACTAATACCTAATATCCTATTCTAACTACAGAGCATTCACAGATTTCTGGGTGCTTTACAGACATCTAAGAGGGCAGGGAAGATGAATTTAATGTCTAAGAAGACAATCACATAAAAGTAAACATTAATAGTATTAAAAAGTCCTATTCATAGATGATGAGGTTCAGCCATTTCTCATTAGTGCTGTAATTTTTTGATTTTTGTTAAAACTTACCCTGTTTAGAAGCTTAAATTTCCAGAATGGAGAGCCCTTAGGTATTTTTTCTTTCTTGTGATTTAACCCTTGCACAGACTCCTCTTAGAAAGATTACCTTTGTTTCCACTATACCTCAACATATATGAGGCACTCCACTGTATGTATGAATAGAAGTAGCTCTTCATTTGAATAACACAAAGTACAGTCTTGCCACTGTTTGGAAAATGAGGTTCTGGGACCAAATGTAGATAAGTAGTATAAGCTATGGGGAAATACAGACTTTTTATTTCTTAAAAATCATCTTGATAACTTAAAAAGCAAGATCTATAATGGGGAAAGGATTCTTGCTCTGGAAAAAATTGGAAACCATTAAACATTAGTTCAAGAAAAAATATCACTGTAGCAAACCCACATTTTTTAATAAATGAAACAATAAATAAAAATAAATAAAAATACAAAAGAAAAAAGCTGTATGTCTTATGGCCTAATGTTCATGCAGAAAGATTGTTGTAAATTGTGCTCTTTGAATTAAAATGATGGTGCTGATTATAACATTTTCAACTCTCACTCAGTTTTGCTGACGAGAGATTGGTTAAGGTACAGTATAAAAGCCAATCTGCCTAAATGCTACCTCGGTGCTTAAACCTTACTTTTTGTTTCTGCATTATATGTATTACTTAATTCTATTGATGCCTACCTGGCTGTCTACTTCACCAGAAAGTTTTCTCTGTGTCTATTCAAATTTTGTTTTAGGCAAAAGGGAACACATCATAAGCACGGAGCTGAGAATTTATTGTTATTCCAATTAATGTTTTAACTGTCCAAAGGTCTAAATTATGTAATACAGAATATCCTCACTAATAACACAGTTAGGTTTATTACCAAAGCAAGTGGGRGTCCTAGCATCAGTAGTTGGAGGGGCCATAGCTCTCTGGATCTGGGGATGATCCAACAGACCCTTTAATAATTTTAGGTAGTGCTGGGATTTAATCTTTGATAATACACCTAACGTGCTAACAGCTGTGAAGAAAATATTTGATAACTGTCACACATATTTCTTTTATACAAACAATCCAAACCTGTTACCAAAGATGAAATTCCTTATCAAACTTCCCAAATTTGAAGCTTAACCTGTTGATGGGCCAGACAACTTGTGTATTCCAACGCATGTTTACTGGGAACGATTGACAAGCACGTGTAATGGGTGCTGGAGTACAAAAACTGATCCATCGCTACACCCACAGCTTAAGAAAGATTAATAGGTAAATAGGTAGAGAAACACACATACGTCTGCAGCAGATAGATGCTAGCAGAACGGCTTTTTTATTTCCCCTCAGATTTTTTTCCTGTTTTGTTGGTGGTAGCAGGAAAAATAATTCTCTTCGGTAAATGTCTCACAGGTAAAGCTGAAGACTTGGTCAGAGGATGACGTTCAAATGGAAGTGAAGAAACAATTATGTAACATTAATACAAGAAACAGCTTCCTCTTTTATGCTCCACAGCAGTTGGTCTTAAAAGAAAATAGACAATCCAAATGTCACTATGCTGAGTTCAGTGTTTTTAATCTGTAATTCTCCATTCTCTTTTCTAAGTGATACAGAAAGTACTAGTATCCTGTACAAGAGACAAGTACTAAAGTAGAAAGTGTTTCTTCAGGTTACTAAATTATTTCCTCTTAGATCTTTGAAACATCCTCTTGAACACCCATTTTTTACATGATTTTAAATCCCTTGATAACTGGACTACTGACAGTATACTGGTGACATGGTGTTTGCACTGTAATGAAGTTTCTGTGGTGCAATATGCAAATTTAGCAGAAAAGAACTAAAATCACTGTCTTTGTACAAAAGACCAATAATAAATTACAGATGAATCATTGAATTGTCATGATACTTATCATTCCTTCATATCAAGGAAAACTACATAGTTTTTATGACTTAGATACTTTAAAAAGGAGAAAAGAAAAAACCACAAACAAATCCAAACCCACCAAAAACTGAAGAAAAAGGACAAGCTCTTACACATAGGCTGACTTCATATTTTCCTAATAAAAAAAAATTAGACATTTCTCAGTAGCTACCATCTCTCTTTTTCTTATGCCCATGAAATTTTCTCTAAACTAGTTAGAAGGGAATTGCAGTGAAAGATTTTGATCCACCACTAGAAGCTGTTCCAGGCTGTGGGAATCAGTGGCCGAGATCTTTCATCTATCATGTGAACACAAGTACATGCTGCAAGTCATCTCCTTTATGATCTCCTTTAGTAGGTTGGAATTACCACCTGCTACTAATCCAAGAGCAACCACTGCAGAGGCTTGCAGCCCTGGCAGTCAGTTGGTATGGGTGATCCTAGTCAGGTGTGCATTTTAAGAGTCTGGCACCCAAACCTAGTAATTTGTATTCTTATATTAGGTTCATGAGAACTGATAATCTTAGTATACTACACAAGTGATTTGTTGTGTTTCACACACAGTTGGTCAAATAGAAAAATTTGAACTCCAACTTTGTTTAAGCTTGTACCAAAACAGAAAGTAAAATAGCAAAATATTTATGAAAAGTTGATCATAAATATGTTCAACTTTTAAAGAAAAGAAAAGAAAAGAAAAGAAAAGAAAAGAATGTAATTCCTAAAGTGAAACATTCTATTTAATTTTGCCTGATCCAATTTTGGCTGTTACAGCCACTGAAACTCATATCAGAACTGCCATAATACTCTGCCATCTTGCAGTCTGTATTTCCTACACTCCTATTATTTTTGTGTGGCCAGGCCTTCCAGCAATCAAGCTAGATGGAAAATCGTAAATATATAATGAAAGGTGTTGCTCAATGAATAAACTTTTTCAACAGAAAAAAATAAAATAAAATCATAGGCTTACCTCTCACAATTTCCATAGGGTTTTATGAAAGAATAAAGGTGGGTAATGTCAAAACAGAACAGCCTGACAAACTGAAATATTTAATTATTGACAACTGTGTTCAACTGAAAAAATTAGGTGTTATTCTTGGCAAAAAAATCTTCCTGTGTGAAGTACTGAGGGTTTTGAAAACACTTTTCCATCAAACTGTACTTTGATGGAAAATTCCCAGCCAGCTTGAACTGTAACTCCTTTTCTTCCCTGCCCCCCATATAAATACTGCTTTACTTGTTTGTATTGTGATGTTTTTACCCCAAAAGAGAAAAGAACCCAAGTAATGAGTTATACACTAGTAAGTTTATTAGCACCTTAGACATCTGTTTTGTTTTAAAAGCCCAGGATAGAGACTGAGCCATTGTCCAGTGGTGAGCAACAAATACCTAGAAAGATGCCACCTAAAAGCCCACAACTTAAATTTACTTGGGCCAAAAAGTTATACATATATTGAAAAAAAAAAAAGAAAAAAAAAAAAAAAAAAAAAAAAAAAAAAAAAAAAAAAAAAAAAAGAAAAAAAAAAGAAAAAAGTAAAAAAGAAAAAAAAAGCAAAACGTTGAAGAGAAATATACGATAGACTATGCAGAGAGCAATGGATCAATACTTGAAATGTTTTTATCTTCTTTCTTTACCCTTTTTTATTTTTCTTAATGACCTATTTCTTTGTGTGTGTGTTTGTTTTTTGTTTTTTACAGTTGTTTTGATTAAAACACTGCTTATGTTTTTCAGTCCTCTCTTGGACCTTCCTATTAGAAGTGAGACCAAGGATTCACTGCAGTACTAACAGAATACTATGTATACCTGTGCATTAAATCATTATTTTCCATAGCCTGTTTAGGCATTTCTTGTCTGAAAAAAACTTTTTATGTGGGAAGGAAATTTTCCAGTCTTTGTGGGAGTTCACTGTCATACGTAGGTAGAAAACAATCATGGTTTTGATTGACATTAATATCAAAGAATTACATGACTAATGTCTAATTTTCTACCTTTACATTGTAGGAATAAGGAGCATTTTTGTGTCTATTTCTGAAAAACTTTTGGACCCTTATGTCTGTGTTTAAGCTCAAAGTAGGGGTTGTTTCATTAAATTTTTATGGATGATTCTCTGTGATTATTTTAATCATTTGAATCCTTCACTTCCTCCTCAGGCGACTAAATAATTGCTCTGGTAGAAACACATCCAGGTTTGTACTACCTTTCAGAGGTTTAATTTACAAGATTAATATAATACAGAACTATCATAAAAATAGTTCTGTATTATTAGGAATTTCTCCTAAAAAAGATTCTATTAAAAAAGTCAAGAAACCACTTCTAGTTATAGTTATGTCTGAGAAAATTGGTTTCCACAGTAATCCATGAACTTACTAACAGCCATCCTAGGTTGGCTAGGCTCAAAGATCCATTTAGTATCCAGTCTCCAAGAATGACTAAAGTACATACCTAGAGGAGCATAAGAAAAAGGAAAATATCATCGCATCCATTTTTGCTCTAAATCTGTATGGAAGTATCTGGTTTCAGGTAATACATAACATACCATACAAGGACTGTGAAAAGACTGATTACTAATTAACACCATCATGAAGCACTGCACTTAGACCAAAGAGAGGTCTGATATTCTTTCCACTGCTCAGCATTAATATTGCCCATACCTTCTTTTCCTTAACAATACACTCTAAGAAACCATAGGACTTGAAAATTGAAGAAAAGAGTCATGATATATTTTCTGAGATAATCCGAAGTCCAACTAAAAACAAAGAGATTTCCATTTGAGAAAATATATGTGAAAAAATAAGTTCTTTTAAGTAGTCCCATTGAAYACTTGCATCACATTTAAAGGAATTAATATGTTTTCCAATATTCATCTTTCTTAAAGAGTTGTCATTCTTAGATTTTTGGAAGTGACACTTACAGTATTACCTGCAGTGGTTCATGACCCAAAAGAAGATGGTAATAACCAAGACAATTAACTGATGTCATGATAATCAATGTGTAATAAATTACCAATAAACACATCTGTGATGATGTGTTTATTGGAAAGAAGTATGCTTATTTCAATCATCAAAGCCTAGAAATTTCATATTGCTTAAAAATTCCATTGATACAGTTGCAAATCTGATCCTAGCTAAGTGGCGAATTAAGCTAAGGAAACAATAAAAGCTGAGTGTACATCCTATACCACCCAGGGAATAGAGCAAACAAACTGAAAAGATAATCTTTTTAGGATAATTTGTTAGGTATAGTGATTCTAAATGCTACTTAACTATACTAGGTACTTTTTTTTTAGGAGTATCAAAAGTTCTTGTGAGGTTACTGTTGCCAGAAGCATCATAAGCAACTTAAAAAACCAGCCTCTCCAAATCCCTGACTGTAGAGATAAGCGAATTGTCATATGATTTTTAACAATCAAAACCTATTTATATCAAATAGATCCTGATTTGACTAAATCAGTTACATTTAGAGAAGCACCTTGCTCCAACTGCTGCTTCGAAAGATTCAAAGTAGAATTTTATGTAAAAAATATTTTTAATTTAAAATGTACATTAATCATATACTGCAAAACAATTCGGCATTCTGACAAATAGGATATATAAAGAAAGAACTGTTAAAGCCTGGAAGATCCTTTGAAAAAGTAAGATTATCATTACCTTTGAAATGTGTGAAGAATTACAACACCAGTACGTCAAGAAAACAAGGTTCATTAATTCAACTAGTACAGAAATGGATCACTCTTCAAGAGTTTCAGATAGTTTCAACATTTTATTTAGAAACTTGAAGTCATCTGTCATATAAAAAAAAATACTTTTAACAATAAACTTAGGTAACCACAGTTCACATGCATTCTGACCAACATCAGAGAAGTACTGTTTAATTTGATGCAGCATCGATATTACTGCTTCTCTGTATCTTACAGAAGTTAGTTGAAAAGCTTTTATTTCATGACAGTGTTTGGTGAGTACTGCTTTTTTCCTTAACTTCATATTCAGGAAGCCTATGTATAGAAGAGAAAGACTCTTCTACTTCACCCTCAAAAATCTTCTGCAGAATCATATTAGAACCACAGATATTTTGCCTGGAAGGGACCTCTGGAGGATGTCTAGTCCAACCTCCTACTTCAAGCAGGACTATTGCTTCCTCTAGACCAGCTGTGACTTTGTACAACAAAGTCCTGAAAATCTGCTGGGGACTAAGGTTCCATGGATACTTTGGGTAACATATTTCAGTGCTGCACTACCCCTCCTAGTGAACAAGGTTTTCTTATTATCCAAATACCTTTTAGGTGTTTACTATTGATATTGACCTTCATAACCTATGTTGTGATCTTCTTCACATACTTAGCTGTTAGAAAAAATGAGGGGGAAAAACAGACACACACCTTTCACTTTTTCAGGAGACAGCGTCATGGGAATCTTCAGAATAATTTTTGTGAAGTTAACATATGGTTTGGTCTTATAGTTAAGAACAGTCACTGGTCTTGTCTACTTCCAATTCATGCTTGCTGGAAAAAAAATTGGTTCAGCAACACCCCGAAGTTTTTGCACACTTTTTTTTTCTGTATACATCTGTGCAGACAAAACCATAGACTTCTAAGATGATGATGCCTAACTCCAGATACAAAAGACATCATTCCTTAGCTTTAATGGCCCTTGGATCAGGACATGAATCAAAAATTCAGAGGGCATATTTTTCTTTACAAGATTGCTTTTATATAGGAAAATAATAAAGCTTCTGTTTATTCTGTTGTCATTTTTATGAATAAAAATAATCATAGAATCTGAGCCTGCAAGAAGTCCAGTTGACTTCAGATGACATTTCAGTGCTTAGAGCAGTAGTAGATTTCAGCCTATAATAAACAATTACTTTAGAATCTATAGAACATGATTCAGCCTTCATAATATCATGTATGGCAGCATAAAGATAGCTATCCCCAGCACAGCATATCCCTTCAGGAAATCTGAATGAATGAGTGGTCAATAGACAGCAACACCACCTAGCCCCCATCTCCCCTGAAGTGATATATTACTTAAAGACACTTACATAACATGAGACAGTTAAAATCTCCGTATCTTAGTCTTCATTTCATGATATCTCATGGAATCATCTGCCCTTTGTGAGCAGTGGCATCTAAATGCTACATTTCTGGTTTGTTAATGTTTTACATTCATCCTTAAATCATATGATACAATCCTGCAGAATATTGAACACCTCAGGCCAGATGAAAAGAGCAATCTAAATCTTTAAGTGTTGCTCAAAAACTCTTCTTCTATAACACATGACCTTAGGGGTTTTTCACTGTCCTCCAAGTACCCAAAGATCCAGGGTGTCTGGATGCCCATAAACTAGCCCAGAATTGGCAGCCTGGAATCTTGCGTCTTATCAAGTTTCATAAAGATTTGAGAGGATCTTTGGGGTCTGATCTAGCAGATATATTCAAAGGATATTTGACACACAGGATCTTTTAAAAAAGTTGCAACAACCTTCCATTTATAAAAGAACATGATTGCATAGACTACAAGTTAGGCCAATCCCTTTTGTTAWGAATGTCATGCATTTAATTGTTTTAAGTCTGAACTTCTTAGATAATTACATCTCATATGAATTGTGTGAACATACTGCACCACAGGGATGGGAATCCATAATATTCTACTCCCCCAAAAGTGCATATAACAAAGATACAAAAGAATTGATCTTCTTGTTTGGTTTCCTTGCTCAGGAAATGCGCATTTTTTTGCACAGCGCACTACACAGTTTCAGCATGGAAAGATAGGGAGTGTATCAGATTATGTTTGACAGTATTATTTTTTTTAATATGTCTTAGTATGGGACCATTTAATATGTATTTAACCCAAATATGTGTCATTATGGAAGTGTTAGGTTGGCTTTGAATTTTAAAAAATGCAAAAATGCTGAGATGTCTCTTAATTTAAAACTAAAAATAATACTAACATTTATGAGCTAATGAAATAAATTTTATAGTTTATTTTAAAGTTCAAGTTTATGCTAACATTCCATAGGATTTCTGCATATATAAAAAGTTTCAGACTTCTTTCAGTTTGAACAACTAATTATCTACTCTTCTGTAGTTTATTTGGTAATTAATTACAACTGGAAGAATTTAAAAAAAAAATTCTTAGCTTGTAAAACAATTTATCTCAAAATGAAATAATCTTGATGAATTGATCTACAAAAGCAAACAGCTGAAGCTACAATAAATAACATTTCTTCTTGAAATATGAAACCAAGTTGTTTCTTCTTTTCTGTATTCCATCATTCCCTTGCATGAACTGAAAGTAATTAGTAGCAGTAGAAGTAGTCCTTCCAGTAGTAATAGGAGGAACATACTGTGAATATTTTGAAGTTAATATCTTAAAACACAAAACTTTGGTAAATGTTTTATGAAATGTGCTGTGCACATATACTTGCACTCCATCTTGGTGAAGCTGAATAAGTGAAAAAAAAGTTCTTCATCACATCTTGCTTTCATAGAGCTGAACAGCATCTGGTGTTTTACTTTCTTCCTCGAGGTTAGCTGCTTTCCATTAGACTGTGGCTCTTAAGAATTTGTTCTGTTGTGTCAAAAAGCCAAAGCTGACTGTCAGGAGATGTGCAGGAAAGAAAACGCCATGCTATATCTTTTCACTATGGCGATCAACCTCCCCGTATTGGTTCTAGCTACAGTTCACTTCTGTTTCAAGGAACAAAAGGATTTGATACCAACTCCTCGAACAAGATCAAGAATATCATAAACTTCAGAAAATCAAAAAGGGACAGGTCTTTTGACTTACAATACAAGATCAGGAACAGATCCATCTTCCCTGTCTCAAATCCAACAGGGTGCACCAAACATCAAGTCCCAAAGGAACTGACCGCTGAAGGCAATGCACACACTGCAAAACCTCTCCAAGGAGTAGGTTTCAATTGCAACAGTAGATTGTACTGCCAGAGGGCTGTCTATGGCTGAGCAGGAAATTCATTAATGGAAATGAAGGTATTCTGTGTTGGGGAGCACAAGAGAAGAGAAATGTGCCAGTTTTAAGAAAGTTTCTCAGCTGGTCTTTTGAATTAAGACAGGTGCTTGATTTTTTTTTTCCCCTCATGATGATTTCAGTGCATCTACATGAAACTTGCAGATTGTCTTGGTGTGGCTGATAAAGTGTATTGCTGTAGACAATGACATCCTCAGAATGATAACGCAGAATCCCTTCTGATGATGACTTTGAGATTCAGTCTCCATTTTTCCCTTGCCACTATTACATTATCCTGTGAAATAATGTTTTATTTGTGGTAAATACCCTTTTTTATTAACACACCAGAAATGGATCTTTATAAGATGGTTTGCCATCCCAGTCAAACTTATCTTTTCAGTTTAGCATACTATACAATTAGTAATCTCTATGTAGGTAAGTGGCACATTGTAAACATCCTCTATTTGGGGTCGTATTGGGGACTTCTTTGTCATGCAAAGACGGGCCAAAATCTGATCCTCAGATTCCAATCAGAGAAACAATGCCTGCAGGTTAAGGAGGTTGCAGCGAGGTGGGTGTTGGTCTCTTCTGCCAAGCAACTAGCAATAGGACAAGAGGAAATGGCCTCAAGTTGTGCCAGGGGAGGTTTAGATTGGACATTAGGAAAAWTTTCTTTACTGAAAGAGTGGTTAAACATTGGAACAGGCTGCCCAGGGAAGTGGTGGAGTCACCATCCCTGGAAGTATTTGAAAGACGTGTAGATGAGGCGCTTAGGGACATGGTTTAGTGGGCATGGTGGTGTTGGGTTGAYGGTTGGACTYGATGATCTTAGAGGTCTTTTCCAACCTTAATGATTCTATGATTCTATGATTCTATTCTATGATTCAGGTAAAAATGCTTTGGATTTGAATCTGGTAGCTTTGACACATCACTGACAAAAAAGTATGAACTTATTTTCAATTTGGAATTTGGTTACAGAAAGGTTGATCTGTCATTCTAATGGAGAATAATGTGTGAAAATATTGGATCCTTTCTGAATAGGCAAATACCCTAATTTGCGTGTAAATTTACAGGTTTTGTTGGAAGGTCTTTTTGGGGTAGGGGGTTGGTTTTTTTTTTTCTGTTCAGAAGCTTGGAGAGGCATCACTGCAGGTAATATATTCAAGAATCAGTACTAAAAGTCTGTGTGAAAAATACCTGTAGCAGGAAGAAAAAGAAAGAGAAATACATTCGACTTTTATGAAGTTGAAAAGATAAAAACAGTTTAAAAAAAAAAAAAAGTGCAATAAATTGCTTTAATATCTGTTTATTTTGGGAACAGGTCTCTAGTGTTATTTAATATAATTTCTTCACTCAAATGTGAGGGGAAAAATGGTAGTATTCGTTACCTTGAGGCACCCTAACAACAATAACATAGCTGCCACGTACACCAGTGTGCTTGACGAAGCACTGTTCTCGCACTCAATTAAACTATCGTGTTGACAGGAGAAAAATGGATCCACTTTGTTGCAGACTGTCAAACATGCTTTGCCTTCCAACCTCCATTATTCTAGCTAAGTGAAATGTATCAAACCACTTAACTGTGCCTGTCACTGGGAAAAAAAAAAAAAAAAAAAAAAAAAAAAAAAAAAAAAAAAAAAGAGAATATGGTTTTAACAAAAAAATCTTGAATACTCCTCCTAACTTTCCACATACACCAATAATATTAAGGACACATTTCTAATTGTTATAATGAAAATGTTCCAAGGAACTTTTAGAAACAGATATTGCATCCTTCTTTCTTTATATGTGGTACCTTCCTTATGTCATGATTTTATTTGTATCAGCAGATACTAATATTCTTCAGCTGAAGCATAATCATATAAGGCCAAATTCTTATCCCTTTTTGTTATGGCAATATAACGTTTCCTCATAGCTGGAAAATCACTGTCTGAGAATGTTATTAAGAGGTAAGGTTATAGGCAGACCCCTCTCTCCTCATGATACAAGCTTTCACTACACGGGA
This sequence comes from Phoebastria nigripes, assembly GCA_035582835.1. Classification (NCBI taxonomy): domain Eukaryota; kingdom Metazoa; phylum Chordata; class Aves; order Procellariiformes; family Diomedeidae; genus Phoebastria; species Phoebastria nigripes. Next base: position 51,500 of record JAYKAV010000342.1, on the reverse strand, counting down.
GTCCAGTAGGGACAGATGATAGGGAAGTGGATGACGTGCCACATTCTAGCGATTCCTGGATACTGCAAAACCACTCGCAGTGTTACAGACTGCCACAGAGTACAGTTGCCCTTATATATAACGAATGATGTGAATCTCCCTGCTGAGGGAAAGCTAAAAGCTAAAGCTCTCTCTAATTCTGCTGAGTGATGCTCTGTTACAGCTGTATAACTGAGTTGCTTTGATATGAATTTAGCTCACTCTTCTTTCTGATGGTTTGAGACTGCAATGAAGAAGAATGTTTTGCCACACAGTTGTCCTCAACATTCTGCCAAGTAACTGTTAGCAACTAAGAAAAGTGACATCTGTGCATGTGGCAATTGTCTTTAGTCTGAAGCTATTTCTCTTAAATTTAAGCCTGAGGGCCTGAATCATCATTTCCCTGCGTCTTGCCAACTGCAGGGTATTATTTTTACACCCATTTTTTACTAATGGAAATAACTACTGAAATGAAAGACACTGAAATACTGAACTCTGTTTTCAAGTACCATGTACATTTTTGTTCTGGTTTTTTTTTTTCTCTCTACACTAATTTGAGATCTTTGAGAATTCGAAAAAGAACAATATTAGTGGGTTTGATTCAATATTCAAAGCTTTCTAGTGTCACTTCCATTGACTTAATTCAATTTTTCATTGGATCATCTCAATTATTTCAAATAATAAAGTTATTTAGATTTTTTTTCTGTGTGAAACTAAATTGTTTAAATGTAGACATCTAGTGTCATTTTGATGCTCTAAGCCATCCCACCTGGGATCCAGTTGCTCCTCCAGATCAGGGCATGGGTTTCCATATGTTCTATGGCATGTCCATGAAGCCCATTCACATGTCTTGAATACGCAAGGACAGCTAAAATAACACTAGATACCTAAGTTAATGTAAAGTTAATGTAGCTGCATTTTCCCTTTTGTCTCACCTTTACCTGCACAAGTAATACTTAGCATTATCTTTACTTGTCCAGAATAAATATAGCAATGAAACAAATATGTTATCACCAGATTTACTCTTCCTAATCCTCCTAAATACACAGGTTTTCTGAACTAAATTATTCTCAGTCATAGAAAGAGGAAATAATACTTATTCTCTCATAACTGACATTTTGATTTTTGGAAGCCGACAAGTTTGACTTCTATAGCAAATTGATGACACCTCAAAAATATTAATAAGGAAGTTGATTTGTTAACAGAAGCAACATGTGGTCAGATCCTCAAATTACAGAAATTAGTATAGCACCATCAAAGTCATTATCTCTATGCAAATTTGAAAGAACTGAGAATCTGACTTTCATATGTAGTATAGGAAAATTTTCTGTCAGAAACATATGTACAAAGAATATGAAGAACTCACATTTGTATATACAAATAGGTAAGACATCAACAGTAAGCTGAACTAAAGAATATATCTTTTTACTTTGAGTTTATCAAGACTTCAATGCTAAGTTTAGCATACGTATGTAGACGTAGTAATTAAGCTGATCTTTCGTTCTACTAATAGAAATTAGAAAAAAAAAAGTTCATGCATAGTCAGTTTACAAAAGATTTGTTTAGAGGAAGATAAATACAGGTCAGAATTTGTGTTTTGGCACCATGTTAGTCATGCACAGAAATTGAATGGCCTTACTGCACTCTGGACAAGATGCTTCTGTCCATACAAGAGCGAGAATCATTGTGTTTAATTCCCAAACAGTTCTAAACTTGTGCATGCAGAAGTTGCTGCCTTCTTTAAAAAGTGACCTTTAAGAAAAAGACATTTAAAAAACTCTTTATTTCTTTTTCATTGATAGAGAATAGTTCCTTGATTTGCTTGAAAGGCAGCCAGGAATAAGCTTTTTCTTCTCTTGTGAGTTGAAAAAAAATACAAAATTATACAGAATAAATAGTAAATATAAATCTAGCTAGAATTCATTGCAAAAATAAACCTGCAGTGTTCTACTTTTTTTTACCTATTTTTCCCACAACACTTTGTTTTCTTCTAATTTCAGAAAATATAACATATTTTTGTACAAACAGCTAAATACTGTTATTCTTCCTCATGTATGTGTATTGTTTGCAGTTATTCTGTCCGGGAGTTGCTTTTGGGTAAGGTGGGAAAGGACCTGTATTTGCACTTGGAAGTTCCTAGCCACAGCAAATTCATTTCCTCCAAGAATATTTAAAGCCAGCACAGAAGTTATTTTTTTATATATATATATAGATATACAAAAAAAAATAAAACTTATTAAACACAGTAACATATTTACAGCTGATTCTCAGTAGCTTTTCAAATTGCCCAGGATTATGAGTTGAAACACCAGTGATGCACAATATTTTATAGCAGCAGCTCAAGAAAAGATTGTCCAAACTTAGGTAAAGCTATCAGATAGGGAAAGTAGCAAAAGGCTTGCTTTTTTCTTTGTTGAAGATGTTGGGTAAACATAGTTACATATTTTTCCTTCCACATACTGATACAGAATGCACATGATGAAGTTCCGCATAAAAAATTTAAATATTTGCAAGCTCTGGGTGCTTTTCTTTTTGTGTTTTGTTTTGTTTTGTTTTGTTTTTTTAACTGACATTTAGTATGACAACATTTCAAGTCCTTTCATATTTATTACAAGGGTATATTAGGTGTAGTTGTAGACAATGGTCATGTATGCAGTGCATGTACTAACCTAACCAATACACTCTAACCTTATAACTACACACACAGGTGTTTTTTTTAAAAAGGAATCTAATTAAACTGAGGGGAAAAAGAAAGAGTAAAGATAACAAATATTTTTCCATAGGTTGGGTACAGAATGGAGAGTGCTGTACACACCTTTTTAAAATGTTGAGGAATATTGCAATAAGCAATCTTCCTCCCACAGTTCAATCACACAAAGTTCATGTTTAACTTGGGGTGAGACATGTTGCCTGCACAAAACCCCATGGCTTCCCACAGTGATCCCTGAGKTTTTTTTTGCTAGGATTACTGCTGTGCTTAAGTTCTGACTGTTGACGTGTTATTATAAGGCACTTTTATTTACAACGGTTCCAACTTAAAATAGAATTACAGAAATTCGGCCCCAGCCCAACGTATTACGACTTCATGTTTGCTGCTCCAGGACTTCCAGGTAGTCAGGCTCAGCATGTAAATTAGCTTTGAGTTCAAAATACTCATTTTTAGTTTGTTCTAGAAAAACCTTTCTTGGCCTGGAGTACATGAGTGTCTCCATTAGCTTCAGCTCCTCATGTGTTCCAGGATAATGAACTTCCATGTCAGGCTGGAGCTGGACAATATTTTTTCTTAGGTACTCCGTGATCCCTAGCTGCTGCAGTTCTCTCTCTTTTTCAAGAATGTTTCTATACAAGCAGCTGGCATCCTGAAAAGACAGAAATTCAGCAGATGATTGATCTGTAGCCTTATATTTGACATTTGAACCTGTAAGAGGTGAACTGTTCTCTCTTTCCAGGAGACTTCGGCGGAGATGTTTGGAATCATTAGCTTCCTTCTCACTTCCCTCCTCCTGTTGTTCAGTATGCTTGGGGCTGAAGGATGGGCTGCGGTAGACCTGAACCATGGGAGTAACCATATGTCGCTCATAGAGAGTTGCAGCTGGGCGCTCCGTTGTGTGGTGTGTTGTCTTATGCCCATACATGCTGTACTGAAGGTGCACTGGGCTACTATCCCTCATTTGTTCATCTGCTTGTTTCTTTTTGCATCTTCGTCGCCGATGCAGAACAAGAACAACTATTCCTGCTGCACAAAATACAATAGTTATAAACACAATTAGAAGTCCTAATATTAGAACAGAAAGTGGGACAGCATCTGTAAGGGACCACAGGATGGTGTCTGCGGTGTTGGTAGTAGTAGAAGAAGTTGTCACAACTACAAAACTGGCATGAGTTGGTAGGGCAGGGCTGTTTATTAAACCTGGACACAAGATTTCACTATTCAAGGATTTCAGTTCTTTTTTTGCTAAGTGTCCTGGAGATTTACAAAAAATATCACCCATCATTGTATTCTTACTCAGTTTTTGTATCCATTTTTGCAGCCCAACTGAATCACAAGTACAGTCCCAGGGGTTGTCTTCAAGTTCAATTTGTACCAGCATATCCAGTTCATCCAAGACACTGCTCACAGGCAAATGAGCAAATTGGTTTGTTTTCAGATTTAATCTGGCAAGCGGAACACCTGAAAAAATATGGGGTGGCAAAGTCTGCAGAAGGTTGTTATTTAAGTAGAGGACCTTAAGTTTTGGCATTGCATTAAACGTCCCTGGCAAAACTTCCTTGATGGCATTATATTCAAGGTACAAGTATTCAAGGTGCTGAAGGCCAAGGAAGAGATTCCGACTTAGCTTTGTAAGATGGTTGCCATTGAGATATAATTTCTGCAGCCTAGTCAGATTCATAAAGGATCCTTCCTCAAGGATTTCAATGCGATTGTTCCCCAGGTGAAGCATTTCCAGGCTGGCATAGTCCACAAGATCTGATTTCAGTAATGTCTGAATAATGTTTCCAGCTAGAATAAGCTTTTTAGGATTTGGAGGAGGGGGTCCTAAATCAGACAAGCTTTCAATATTTCGCTCCTGGCAGTGCATGAGAACTCCTGAGAGCATATGGCTGGTGCAGTGACAGGGGACGGGACAATAGATTCCTGGAAACTGAGTAGTAGGCTTTGAAGTATGAAGCACTAAACTTGGTTCTTTAGTAGGAGCTTTCAGGATAGGAATCACCTTAGTTGATAGGTGACTATCACTGATAGAGGTGGTTACAACCAAGGGCAGTGACCCTGAAGGATCTTCAAGTTCATTGACAGGATGAGTGGGACAAAGTGATTCTTTTTTCAACCGGCTTAAGATGCTGCCTTTGATAACTGGAGGACTATTGCATACGACATCACCTATTATTGACTGAGGAGGCATGTTTTCCAGCCATGTCTTCAGCTGCAGCAAATCACAGTTACAGGCCCATTTATTGTCTTCCAACTGAAGGTCTAGTATTCTACCAATGTGTTCCAAAAAGCCAACATAGGGCAGTGTCTGTAACTGGTTTCCGCGAAGATCTAAATGGGTCAATGGCACAAAACGAAATATGTTTGGAGGAAGATACTCAATGGCATTATCATTCAAAATAAGCACTTTAAGCCTGTTGAGCTTGCTAAAGGCACTTGCTTCAATCACTGTGATGAAATTGTTGTCTGCTTGAAGAAACTCCAAATTTTCCAATCCATGAAACGTATCTTCTTTAAGTGTTTCTAAAGAATTGTGATTGATATGAAGTTGCTTAAGAAGACTGAGACCATTGAAAGCCCCAGGCTCAATATCTGCAATATTATTAAAACCAAGATGTAGAGAGATAGCATTAAGAAGGCCAGCAAAATCATTCACGTGCAACATAGTCAGGCCATTGTTTAACAAATTAAGATGGAAAGGCCGTGATGGTGGGACATTTATTTCTGATACCATCTTGATGCCTCTTTCTTCGCAGTTTATAATCATGGTATCATCCTTTTCTTCACAGGAACACAAACTCTGACAAGATCCTCTGACTGAAGAAAAAGAAGGCTGTGACTGGAAAGGATCAGATGCAACCACAACTGAATATAAAATAAAAATCCAGAGCTTCATCTTGCCCAGCAGATTCTATAAAAAARAAAAAAAGAAAAAAAAAGGAAAAAGGAAAAGTAATAGAGTCATGATTTCACAAGGTTGATTTTTTTTTTTTTTTTTTTCCTGGGGCAGGGGGGAGCAATAACCATTCCTAGTGCTTGTCATTGAGCTACCTCACCTTTCAAACAATACTATATGGTGCAAAATATTTGAATGATTTCCTAAGCAGAGAAAAATATATTTAGTTTAATGTACTGAATCAATAAACACAGTCACAAGGGGAGTGCTTCTGTACTTTCACGCTGATACACCAAAGTACGAGATAATCAGGAGTGTGTTGTCTTTATTTATATACCATATAAAATGTTTTGCCAGTGAACAGAAGTAGTAAGTTACTGCCCTGAGCAACTTATATCAAGGCTAATATAATATTTTGGATTGTTGCTTTGTGCCACCATATATCACTGCAAATTTTAAGAGTACCTCGCTAAGCTCAACTTAATGTTGTCCAGCTGCTGAAGAGAAGAAATAAGATTTGGTTTGGTACAACAGTGTGTTGTGAGCAAAAGCCCATTCAGTCAGGATACAGCGAATCTCTCCTTTGGTTCTGCATTATGTATGTAAATCAAAGGTATTTCCTCTCCAATCCTTGTACCCCCAGACTAAAAAGGAAGTAGACAAAATAATTCTTTTTCTTTACTTAAATTTTAATGCATATGTTACAGTTTGTGGATATTTAGTGAAAGTGTGAACACAGCACATAGTAGTGTAATATGCTTGTATACAATATACACATAAAATAATTGTGTACACAATTAAAATAAAACAGAAGAGAGGACTGACAATGCAGTACATGTCAGAAGAAACAGGTAGGCAAAGGGCAAACATTTTTTTGAGATTAATTATTAGAGTCCTTCCAATTATTATAATCACTAATTACTACAAAAATTCTGAAATGTACATGGAACTAACTGTGCTTTACAAGTTAAAAATGATCACCAGTATAATCCGTATGTTATGTAATTTAAATTATCACCTGTCAAGCTGATCTTGAACTTTGCAATACCTGATAAATGCATCATTACAGTACAACTATGGAGTTACAAGCAAAATTTACACATTGAAATCAAGCATTTGTTATCATTGGTTTGAATTAATTTATGCTACACTCCATTTGAAGATTCTCGTTTCTTTCTGTCAAGGCTGTTTAATTAGCAAGAACAATGGTAATTCTTGATAGATGAGATGGAGTGAAATCACTGTTTATAATCTTTAATTAAATATTTCCACATTTCTTAAAAGAAAAAAAAAATCTTACAATGGAATGGATGATTTAAAACACAAGAACTTTTTTGGGGTGCGCTATTTATTCTAGGACTGAACTAAGCAGGTTTCTTAAGCAATCCATCTAATAAAGGTCACTTGATCTTTCCAAGTAAGCTATTGAAACATGGAGTACAGAATGTCACTACACAATTAACCGGCTGAAGTGTTAATTTCTGAAAGATTGGAACCTTTTACAAGAATCTATCCAATTACATGCATGAACATTCTTATAGTGTGGCCATATGATTTGGCACCTCATCAATACATATTTTAATTATCATGTACCTGTGTTACTAGCAACACTATTTCTCAAGGCTTCCCTTAAAACAAATTGCAAAGATTTATACATGCAGGCACTTAAGTGCTGTGGTATGAGTATTACACACACACACACACACACACAAAAGCAACAGGAGCAAATGTGTGCGCAGTGAATTATGGTTTTTTTCCATTACTAGTTCCTAGTAAGTTGGAGTAGATGTATAAGTTTAGAAGTAGTAAGTGCAATTCATAGTGTGAGAAAAAATGTCCCTAAAAATATGAACTTTTGTCTTTGTTTCAGTAGAACAAACAATTTTGTTGTCTCATATAACACTCCTTGAACTCCAGCTGCCTATGTTTACTATATATGTCTTTAAGTTTGTTTTCCCAAGAAGTATTGGATAAGACACAACATGTCAAGATGTTATTTTGAAGTATGCAGAATAATTCTAGGATCATATTATGCTAGAGATTTATTCTTGCTTTACAAGCATCAATATCCTTTCCAGTGACCCAAAGTAAAAATTGCAGGCTCTTGACACAGATGCCAGCTTCAAACCTACTGTATGACTAATTAGACTTTATTTCTGTACACTTTTTCTCTGTAGGAATTCCAGCTTCAATCTGCATCAAATTCAAACTGCACTTATAAAGTCCCTGAGCAAAATTAAATAAATAAATAAATAAAATCTGAAAAGCATGTTGCATTCTAGTGCATATTGAGAAATTAGGTTATAAAAATGAAAGCCCTCCTCTCAGAGATGAAAGTAACAACATTTGTAACCAATTGGAAAACATTCCCATTTTAATCATCATCATACTTCTGTGGGCAGCACTGCCAGAATTCTCACACACACATATATATACAACAAATATTAATAGGAGAGTTGTATTCTTTTTTCCTTTTTCCAATTTTTTTTTGGTCTGAACACTCAGGAATATGTAATGAAGCTCTCAGTGGGTTACTATTGTAAAATAAAAACTGCTTTCAAGTAACAGATGGTCAACATTTAACTGAAAGAATTCACAATAAAATAAAATTTAATTTAAAAGACTTGACAAAGCTGACCTTTTTCTGTTTCATGTGTGAGGTTTTTCAGCAAATTTTACATGGTAACTTAAGTTTGTTCGTTTTATCTGCTTTCATGTAAGTCACTACTAACTGCATACTGTAACTAAGCTTTTTGCAGTAGGAATTCTAAAAGACAAAAAAATGTCACAGTCCTTTCTACGAGGCAAAGTTGAATACTTTCAGAAGTAGTCACCTTATAGCAAAGGCATCACATGCTTGACAAATAATAATCAACGTGATTTTAAAATATTGAAATAGCTTGTCTCATTTTACTTGGGGTTTTGTTTGTTAGGTTGTTTTAATTCAGCTATTTTAAAAATGCATGTTGAAGAATTTCAAAGCCTCAAGCTAAGAATTAGTAATTTCTAAAAGCCTTCGGGATTGTTTATTAAATTCTGAAGGGAATCACAGTCAGATGATGCATTTAAAACCATTCTTGCACTTCAGGAAATAAAAACAAACACCCATTCCTCCCCCCTCAAGGGATCTGAAATCAGCATTTCCTTAATACACACATTCTACACAGTTGGCAGTTTGAATAAATGCACCTGGCAGGCTGTTTGAAATACAGTATAAACTGCCATCATTTAACATAAAAGTTATACAAAGTCATGCAAAAAAAAAAATTCAACTGGTACTGAGGAATGAATTTCTCATATGCTAAGCTAATTAACTAACTGGAATCTTTCTTACCTGTACAGCAGTAACACTCCCTGAAATGCTCAGTAATGCACAGTTGGAGCAGCTGTTTCAATGTGATGTAATTTTTCCCTATGAAAAATGCACGTTTTCTTCTGAGTTTCACTTTGCTGCAAGCTCTGGTAATACTACAGCTCCATAAAGTTAAAATCCTTGTTCAGAAGACAAAGTACAAAGCGTTCAATTGAAAAAATCTTCCAGGCAGTGTGCACATTAGACCATCCTGTAAGCAGTTGTCCTTTTTCCTCAATTAAAATTCACAGCATACTTCACAGCTATGCTGACTTTTCTGCATATAGTTAACTGTTTGCAAGCATTTGGATGCAGTAAACAAACAAGATGCTCAGCAGAGCTTGACTTGATCACTTGGTTTGTCAGATTTTTAGATCCAGGCTGCTTCTGTGTTCTCTCTGCTCTTTCTAGTCTTTCTTGTTAGCTCAGTTTGTTATTAGTCAGATTGCCAGGGGCTGGGAGGTAGGCGTAAATAAAGAGACTTCTTGGCTTTTGACTCAGCCTTTAAGCCCTTCCCCACCAGAGAGCTTTAATCTGCCAATGTCATTTAATACAAGATACAGCTCCACCTTGAGACAGATCAGCTCCTCCTCCTCCTGCAATTTCTCTCACCTCCTTTTTCCCTTATCTAAGTGAACCTCGGAAAGTAAAATTCAGCCAAATATCTTCTAGATTGCTTAAGGTCTGTTAATGGCTCGTTTTGCAAAACAGTAAACAGCCACTGCAGCTCTTGCAGTTTGTGCTCTTGCATTTAGTTTATATCTGCAAATGCTTGCTTTAGAAACTGAAAGCATTCCAGCCCAAACACACTCCACAAAACGCACCACAAGGGAAACCTTGTCCTCTGGAAAATATGTCTATCACAATGAAGTGCAGGATTATTCAAATATATAAATGAGACAGTACAGCTCTCAATCCAGTCCACTCAATGTGACTGGGGTAGGGATGAGCATGTGCAGTTGTACATACTTTGTTCCTGAAAAAAAAAAAATTGTGGAATATTAGTGCTTATTGCTTGCACAATGATTGCCATCAGTCCTTTTTAAAAATGCCCATCTTGTTCTGTAGGAAGAAAACTGGATTGATTGTAATTGTCTGTTTTACAGATGTTAGCATAGTGTGTTGGTATCTATCCATGTGAGATTGTATTGTATTTGCATGAAACGTGGCTTTGATAAAAAACGGTCTGGTTTGGGGTGGGGGTATTCTTAAAGGCATGTATCATGCTTAAGGTATTATTTTCTTTGCGCTCATAAACAAGTAATTAGCAGATACAGTAAGGCTACAGGACAGGAAAATGTTTATTCCATGCAAGGAAGATTTTCCTCATCCCTCCTGCACTGCATGAGATGGTTTTATAAGCTGCAAATGCTATTTCCTTGTTCATCCCACTGCCACGGAGCTGCAAAACCTTTTGGTGAGCAACAACAGATCTGGTGCTTTGGCGTATTTACCCTGTAGAGCATACAATTTCTGTTTTGTTCTTATTGTGTCTTCAATTACTTTACAGATTGTTTACTACAGCCTCAATGCCAGTCAGATTCTAGTAACTTCTTTGTGCTGATAGCTCTCCAGGTGGCCTCACTGGCATTTGAAGGGCTATTGTGACGTACTGTTCCATGTGATGAAGGCTATCAAGATTTTGTCATATATATATACACACATATAGACATATATTTATATATATAGGCATATGTATATATGCCTTGGCTTATTAGGATCAGTTTTTAATACTTAATTTTCTACAGATAAAATATGTAATTTAGCAAAAGAATAAAAAAAGATAAACTATTCCTAAGAAGCAGCAATAATTTGATTTCCATTCATTTCAACACATCATTTCTTTGATTGCATTTTGCTACTTTTAGCAATGAACCTTGCCACTCTATCTTGACTTGCAGACATTTTACTGTTAAGGCTCAAAGATTCTCAGCTATCTGTCTCCGGCCAAATAAATCATTATATTCTTTATTCATTTTGAATTTATGAATTGTAAGTCAGATTCTTTCTAATTTTAACTGAACATTTTACAGGTGCTCACACTTCACTTGTGGTTGATTGTTTGAGATGGAGAATATCTGTATATATAGATACTCATATCAGAAGTGAAAACAACATCGTTCTTTGCTTTTCAGTTAACATCTACAAGAGTAAAACCTGATCACAAAAATATTTCCAGAAATCAACTACTAAAAATAGGAGAGCATTTCCTAACCATATACAATTAAAAAACACCAAGAATGGTTATCAATAATGTTTGTCATTCCACAAACTGTATGTTTACCAGGTTTATAAAAATATGGCTAATGATTGGTTTTCTACCATAATTTATGAATCATTAAGCAGGTTATTATAAAGAATGTGATTCTGCAAGTGCATCTGCATGGACAGTGTTGAACTGACATGGAGTTTTTATCTTGCACTTTAAACATTCACCTTTATCAATTGCTCTGTCAATTTTAAAATTTGTGAAGCTGTATGAATAAAATCTAAAACTGTCAGGCTTACTTACTTCCAAAAAGGCCTTAAGCTTTTATGTCATTCCTCTTTACCTCTTCACAAAGTACAGCATCTCCATAGATCAGAAATGAGACCATACCCCTCTAACTGTACACATATTGTTCAGAATTCTCCCCCCGCTAGTGAGTTTTCTTTCTTATCATTATATGCATGTAGGGATAGAAGTTTTAATGCTATTATGTAGGCCTTGTATAAAATCCTTAAAAGAGGATGTTCTAATATTCTGTATCATGTTTTACTAAATTCTGTGATACATGGCAAGCTGTACGGGTTTCCTTAACTGTATACATTACAGAGGAAACACCTGAGCCTGAATTACATAATTTGTAAATTTTGGTATGACCAGAAAATGCCTGGGAAAGGTCTTCTGGAATCCTTTGTTTTCTTCTTAGCAATACATTCCCTCCATTCAGGAAAATACTGGAGACTACAGGGATGCCCATAAGAAGCAGTGGAAAGCTTTCTCACACCCTTTCAGTCAGAACTTACTAGTACCACTTCTAGATTACTTTGAAGAAAGTTTTCCATATAAAGGATATTAATTTCAAATGTGGAAATTAGGTTTACAATTTACAGATTAGTCTTCAAAATGTGAATTTTCATGGTACCCTACTTATTTATTTGTAAATTCAGTGTTTAAAAATAACAGGAGGAATAAGGATCTACATTTGCTATATCAGTGGAAGGTAAAGCTCCCCTGCCCCCTCATTCACAACTCATCGCCGCTTCTCAGTATGCACATAAGGAGCCATTGATTCCACGCAAGATGTATGAGCCAAATAATGTATCCTGCCCTGCCTGCAATAAGCTGCTAGTCCACATCAGCAATTCTTCACCTATATTTCTTGCAACACCAACTCGTTGAACTCTGTATAAGTACTGGTCTGAGAGCTTAAAATACTATACTGAAAGGAAGTCTTCTTCTGGAACAACTAAGTAGCATCTGAACATTCATACCTGAGAGAGCAGTCTGAGGGACTCGTTGAAACTCATATGCATAGTATACATGAAAATTCCAAATGGAGAGACAGTCACCAAGGATAAATCTTAACTAAGTAGGATCAGGGAATGTAGCACATGCACATAGCCACACAAAACAAAACAAAACAAAACCACAATACAACGTAGTTACAATTATGGAAGCTACCAGTGCCTACTATAAAGCCAATGGAGAGCCTTTCTTTCCCATTACAAAGGAAATAAAGAAAGGTTTTCTTGAACTATAAGTTTCACGACATTCAGGTGAACAGGAAAGAAATAATTAAGATTGGCATTAGGAAAGAGAGGGGTTTATTTTGTAGGCATCCATTTATTTAATTCAGCTACAGAACACCTATTTCCCTCACAGAACTATTGCCCCTTTTTTATGCATTGGGATAGGTCTTACTCGCACTGTTTGTGTGGTTTTTTGCAGTCACGAACACATTGCAATTATGTAAATGAGGGTCAGGATTCCCCTCTAAAAGTGATATGCAAGCCTAGTGACTATTCGTTAAGTAAATATTTGGTTTAATTTTTATATGACCCTTACTGAGAGGCAATTCTCTGAAAAATCTGATGAAAAAGCTTCAATTTATAAGAAAACAATCAGGTTAAAGGAACAACTTTCTATTATCTTAATGCAGCTTCTAAGTAACTAAATGAATTTAGACCTGTGTATGCATACCTAATATACAAGTATACATACATATATAACATTGTAGGCATTGATAATCATCATCATGCAAAAATCACATTCCCTGAAGTAAAGTATTTCGAAGAAAGGTATATTGAAGCTAATGTTCTTTATGTTTCACTTTTCCAGTAAAAAGTCATATGGTCCTTTAAATTTCCTGCTGGAGTGAACAATGTGTTTTATCCTACTATCCTTAACACCATGACTACTTACAAAATAGTGGCTTCTTAGTAATTTAATAAAATATGATGCAGTGGCTGTAAATAGTCTTTATTTTGGAAACAGATGAAACCAAGCTAATTTCTTTTGCATACTACTTCTTTAGTAATACTGCTTTATTGTATTGTTCAGCTCATTGTAAATGTGTAAACATTTATTTAATTTGCACTATTTCCTTCCTCGGTATCTGTCAACAGATCTTGAATCTTCTCTATGTTTTGTTTACTCATTGATTGAGAGCTCCCAGTTCTGCACAATACAGGAAGAGTTTAATATCAAAGTTAAAATCTCCTAACCTATTCTGAGATAATCCATCTTGTTCATAAATTTTGGTGTTGGAGTGACAGATGTTCCTTGATCTCGATCAACCTCTTGGAACAGGTGGATTCTCCTCTCCTCTCCTCTCCTCTCCTTTTCTCTCCTCTCCTCTCCTCTCCTCTCCTCTCCTCTCCTCTCGCCCTGAACTTGGCAATATTTGAATGTCAATTCAAAAAAATGCCTAGAGGTGACTGTTCTGTAGAGAGCAAAAGTCACCTGAATGCTTACAGTCTTCAGTTATGATGAATCAGATGCATATTTTTTAAAATGTACTCTGCTTGCCAGTGACCCAAGAACCAAAAAAAAAAATTGAGTCATGGTTTGGCATTGTACAGCATGTTAGCAGCCTAAAAAACTCTCTATTAATCTACCTGTGCTCCCTTTTCTTAGTAACTTTTGCAACCCCAGAAGCATTATTGTCCATTGACCTTAAATTACTGTGGTTTAGAGTGAAGTGATCCTCTGCACTAGCACATAGCCATCTGAAACTTTTTTAAAGCCAAATGGGGTAAAATGCCTTTTGTCCATGTAGAAGAGAAAACCCAGTGTGAAATCAACAGAATTTCCCTTGACTTCTTTGGGCTTTGACTTCTTTTCTGATTACTCTGGACTTCCAGTCAACATCCTTTAAGGTATAATTGAATAAAATTTAAATTAAAAAAATCCTTGTAAGGTTATATATGCTAGTTATGTTCTCCTTACATTTTTTTCACAATACGATACAGTCAGCTAATTAGTTACCAACTGCACCTCTAAGTAGTCAGCCTCACATTATAGTTACAGATATTCCAACTGGAGTACAGTCAGATTTTCTGACTTTCATGTCTGACAATAGCTGAATGCCTAGGTCTCATAAGACCCTTGAAAAAAACATCACTTCAATACCAGTAGTCGGTGAAACCCAAAGGTACAAGAATTGTGTAAAGCTTCTGAAATAAGTGATGGAATATTTTTATCTTCTGCACCACATTCTTTTAAAAGCAAAATTGCTTGATCTTCTGTTCCAAAGATGGAGAGTAGAGAAATACACACATACACATGCTGTATGAGTTTGCAATGTACTTATGATGTTCTTTTTCAAATTACAACCTAAGATGTTCACAGTTCCAGATGAACTGCTAACTTTAGATTCATCTGTCAATAGTTTAAAAAGTTTGCTGCTAGCACACAAAAGTGCAGATATGCTAATATGTTATAAACCCTTTAAAGGAAAAGGAAAAGAAGGAAAAAAAAATACCGGGTGTGCAGTAATCAATAATCAAAACAAAGGATATGGCATAATTTACATATGTTTATATTTATTTTTTCAGTGTAAAAAAATTACTATTCTTAGTCTTATTCAATAAGTTTGAATACGCAAACATGAAATATTGAAACTGCTGTGTAAAACAATTTGCTTTGCTTTTGGTTATGAATAATGCATTGATATTTAACATTAGTATCCTGTTAAACACAAATGAGTTTCTACATGCTGACTATGCCTAAGCCTATTCGTGATAATGCATGCCTGTGCCTAACCTAATTGTACATTACATGTTACTGATGTTCCACAGAAATCCACCTAACATAGATTATATCAGGCATCTTGGAAAAACACCTGAAGAGTAAACTCTGCAGTAGTCAATCAAGTTTGGAATATCATTAGATTGCAAATAGCCATAACATTCAATTAGTTTCTCTTGAGGATACTATATACATACTCAGTAAAATTCACAGACCCAACACAACTCTAATGCACTAATGAATTAATATTTAAGCTCTGCTTTGAAGATGATTTCGTCTTCTGTCTGATAATGCATATCCTTTACAGAGGCACTGACCTGTGTTCTGAACTCCAGCTTCGAATATGTAATATAGGAACTGAAGCAAGTGAGCACACAGGTCAAAGAACACTCTTCGGATCTGTAAAGTCATAGGTAGTGTTCAAGAGAGTAGTGGATCTCGACAGCTGGGAACATGCCCCTCACCACTCTGACTTCCCAGTGCAGGACTGATGTGAGCTAATTTTCAGTCTAAAAGTTTTTTAGTTAAGTCCAAGTTCATTGACCTATTGTCCTTTTTTTTAATGCATGGACAAATCAGGGGTAATTTGTCTTGTCTACCTTAAGATGCCAATCTTTGGAATGCATTACTCTGGAAGTCCCTGTAATTCATTGAGATGTCTAGAGCGTAGCTTAGACTTGGACAAGTAATACTTAGGCATCTGCAATGGTTGAGATAAAGCCTATCCTAAATAGTTTTCTGAGGTTGGCAGCTAACAGTGTATACTGGATCTGGCTGGGATGAAGTTGATTTTCTTCACAGCAGTCTGTGTGGTGCTATGTTTTGGATTTGAGACTAAACCAGTGTTGATAACATAACAGTGTTTTGACTATTGGTGAGCAGTACTCGTACAGTGTAAAGGCTTCCTATTCTTCCAACAACTCTGTCCCGCCGTGGGTAGGTTGGGGGTGCGCAAGAAGTTGGGAAGGGACATAACCAAGACAGCTGACCCAAACTAACCAAAGAGATATTCCATGTCATATAGTGTGATACTCAGCAATAAAAACTGAGGGGAGGGCCATTTTTGGGAAAGTAGCTGTTGCTCAGAGACAGGATGGACATTGGTCTACTCACGTGAGGTGGTGAGTGATCACCTTTGCATCTTCTTTTTTTTTCCTCTTTCCTTCATTTATTGAACTATCTGTGTCTTGACCCATGAGGTTTTTYGCTTTTGCTCTTTCTATTCTCTCCCCTATTCCACTGGGGGTGGGGAGCAAGCAAGCGGCTGTGTGGTGCTTAACTACCTGCAGGGTTAACTTACAACACAGAGGTACAATAAAGCTTCCTGCCTCTAAATTCATATGGGACCATGTTCTTCTTTTGCACAATATCTGAGTAGTCAGGCTTTTCAGAAAGTTGTAGAACTGGAAAAAATTTCTCCTTATTTTGGCTTTTCTTTACTCCTCAAAAGTCTGTAGGTAAAGTCACCCTTCTCTGGTGCAGTTGCTGTATGGTAGAGTAAAGACTGCAAGAGAATTGGGCTCTAATGGGAAGCAYGCAAGCTATAAAAAAACTGAATATACCTGACTACAGATAGAACTTGGGAAAGGTGTGACAGTGCTCTGTTGTCCACCCTGGAATACTTTTATTTGGTTAAAAATGCACGAAAAGGAAAATAATGTAGCAAGTAGGCCAGCATTATTCTGTTAATCCCTGCATCTAAATCCTCAGACACTTATGAGCAGCTACCTCCTTGAGTATATTTTCTTAGCTTTGCATTCTGCCACATAGCCATACTCCTTGTTTCTATTCACACTATTATCACAGAGCAAATAGAGCCCCTTAAAGAAATTAAATGTACCAGATTTAGAACCTACTTCAGCCTTTCTGTCAAAGTGGGAAGAACACACAAACCTACATCTGCCAATGATTTCATTTTTGGCTTCTATTCTCGAATAGCCATTTATTTTTAGAAAGTAACTTTTAAAAATGTGAGGGTCATGTTAGTCACTATAGAAATAAACACATTAGGYAGAAGAAAAATGCAATGGACAGAGTAAAATATATACAACTTCCTGAATTCAAAAAAATACTATTTTAAAAGTTTCCAGGGGACTTCTTTCTATTGAGGAAATATAGCTATATCTAATAGCTATATCTAAGCCCATTTTTTTCAGAAGGAATGTCAGATTTCTGTTTAAAAAATGTATGCTTCAGGTGCATAAAAGGTTTTGAAAAGCACTGAAAGGTGTTTTTTGATCAGTTCAGCATGCTATATCAATAGCTTAGCTTATAATTTTGATGGCACAATTTTTGCTCTAACATCAGACTCATTAAGCTAAGTTCTGTTTTATTTCCAAAATAGGAACAGGATTATATATCTTTCTTTAATATTTTTTTTATTATTATTTTTTATTTAGGCAGATGTGGACTCCTGCTTTGTTTTTATGCAGTCAGATAGTGCAGACCAAATGAACCTTTGAGTTCACCTTTGAGGTGAGAGTAAGGATTTTCATTCATATATAACAGACTGCATCTTATCTTGAAATGTCCTTTGTGGTTCAGACCTTATGAATCTGGGTTTCTTACATGGACTAGGAAGAACATTAGTAGAGCAAAACCAGACATTTTCCCTCTGTAAAAGGGAAGAAACTCCTCTTTAGAATGAAGAAAGAAAAATTCAATTTAGTGTCCTCAGGGGTGAGGGATGAGGACAGGAGTGGGAATATTTCCAGTAAAGAAAAAAGCAGAAAGCAGGTCAGGAAGAGTGAACTTTCTGTTCTTTCTGCTATTGAAGAAGATGTGAATAGGGTAAAGTAGTGACTTTATTGAGATAGTCCATCTCACCAGCTGTGGTCACATTGTTGCACACCCTTACCTTTCCTCAGTGACACTGACAGATACAATAGGCAGGAATATATACATTATTTCTGTTTCCAAAAATCTGTTGCCCTACACGCTACCTGCTATAGACCTTGCCTACGCATAAAGTCTTTTATGAACATTTCACCTTTGCAATTAAATTAACCTCATTTTCACGTGGGATTTTATAGATATAGCAGCTTTGTTTAGAACCTATAGTAAGGGCAGCTTCTGAATTCATTTTCTGACTTTGTTTTTCCTAAACCTTTATCTGACTTAAAGATCTAACTACAACTGACCATCTACTGGCAACTGTGCAAAGCCATATGGATTTCACCGAGCCACAGACCATGAGCAGGTGTGAGCTTCACTGTAGGACAGCTACTGAGTCAGTAGTACGGACTGGTATTCTGCATGATATCAGGGATGGATTTTTTCATCAAAATCACCTACAGCATTGTAGTCACCATCTCAGTCCAATTAATAACAAAGAATGTGGACGGCGAATTAATACAAAGTGCTGTGCAATGTGCAGTGTAACCTGACTGAATAAATATAAATTATTTATCCCCCTCTGTTTTCAGGTTTTAGTTGTTTTTTTTGAAACATAAGATAAAGACTCTCAGAAAGAACCATATTTTTCAGTTTAGAGTGTCTTTATTGCATATTATCCATCTTAATTAGAAAATTAAATATCTAGCTTTAGTACTGAAAATAATTTTCCTTTTTGGATGCTTTTTTGTGTAAATGATGACCATACATTTGCCAAAACTGAACTTATTTTTTTCATTGATATTTTAAATCTTTCAGAAGTCTACCATGCACATAACTGACATGTGCATGCTACATGTAACAAATGAGTGGCAGCAAACACTCAGATGCTTTTCAGTTTTCCACACCATGAATTTCTTCTCCATACTTCAGGGAAGACCTATAAAACATTTTAAAGTCATATAGAAAACGAAAAATGGAATCTATTAAGATTTTGATAAGTTCCTTATTATGTCAATTATATGAATGCAAAATTATAGTTTGCACTGTGATCTCCCGTAGACTTTATATCCTGAGAGAAGTAACAAAAGAGCAAATGTGTGAAACATATTTCAAACATATACCTAGACATAATTAATAATGTGTAGTTCCCTTTCTTCATCTGCTGTCAAAGCAAAGATAGATGCAGTATATAGCTCTTATGTTGAAATTATTGCTATTTTGAAGGGGAAAACTATTCTTGTCATCTGAATGAAGGTTTTTAGGTATCAGCTAATTAGTCTCTCTTTCTATAAGAGAGCAAAAATAGATCTTGATTATCTGCATCAGAGAAAATGAAAGGATAGTATGCAAAATTATGGCCTCCCTACGTTAATCTCCTTTCAGGTGTTTCATAATAAATAGTTTCCCTTAAGATCAGGGTGAAGATATGAACTATACAGAGTAAAGTCAGAGACAGGCATTTGTGTGGATAATGTCTGCAGCTGCAGTTTAAAACTAGCTGTTTTATCAGAAAAGTTCTCTGTCAGAGCTACATTAATTTCAAGAGCCACAATAGCCGCCTCCTCCTTCTCGTAGACAATTTTGTTAGTCTCACAACTTTGCACAGAAAATAGTCTCAGTTCAGGAGACAAAATATAACATCGTCTTGTTCAACTCTGACATATGATAAACTCGATCATTATCACTAAGCCTATCACTTTCTTTCAGTTGAATTTGCATGATGTTTGAATCCACACCTACAGAGAATATCTCTTAATTTGCCATTGCATTCAGCTAGTAATATTGCAGAAAGATCCTTAGTCTATTTCTCCCAAAATTTCTCTGGTTTGTGGTTAATGAATATTATAGCATTAAAAGTATTATTTCTCCTTAAAAAATACAATCTAATTCATCCTGCCAGCCATATAAACATGAGAAAATTTGTTTTAACACCAAAAACTATTAGAGTCAGCTAAGAAAGAAAAGAAAGAAAGAAACAAACCAAAAAAGTGATCATGATTTTGTTAGAACTGAAGTTGTCAGTCTATCATCAGTTGATTAATCCTTTCAAAAAATACTTTTTGATGGTGTAATGACTGAAATGAGGGTCATCAAACCATGGAGCAGGTTGCCCGAAGAGGTTGTAGGGTCTCCGTCTTTAGAGACATACAAAACCCGGCTGGACGTGTTCCTGGGCAAACTGCTGTAGCTGACCTTACCTGAGCCAGAGCGGGTGGACTAGACAATCTAAGCAGATCCCTTCCAACTTCAATGATTCTGTGATTCTGTGTGATTCTGTGAAATGCTTTGGGAATCCAAAATCTGGTGGGTTTGGAATTTTAAGGTGCATCACTGTAAAATAATCCTCAGAACTGGATTACTATATCTCATAACATAATAATTAACATGTAATTAGTCTTATACAAAGTCATGTACTGTCATATGTTTTGTCTACCATGGAGAGAAATGGAAATAATACTTTAATTATCTGAAAACATAGCGTGTATCTCTAAAATGCCATGTTAAAGTAATATAGTTATAGAATCATAAAATCATGGAATCATTAAGGTTGGAAAAGACCTCTAAGATCATCTAGTCCAACCGTCAACCCAACACCACCATGCCCACTAAACCATGTCCCTAAGTGCCTCATCTACATGTCTTTTAAATATCTCCAGGGATGGGGACTCCACCACTTCCCTGGGCAGCCTGTTCCAATGCTTAACCACTCTTTCAGTAAAGAAATTTTTCCTAATGTCCAATCTAAACCTCCCCTGGTGCAACTTGAGGCCATTTCCTCTCGTCCTATCATAGTTCATAGTAAACAAGCCATGTGATGTTAACTTAGAGAAATCCCAATAAATTAAGAAGCTCATTTAATGCCAACTATGATAACTAAATGTTCATTTTAAAAGTATTAGAGTTTTCAATCTTACAGGCCCCTAGACTCATCTTTGATTGATTCCTAATATTTATGGATGGTCTTGGGTAACACAGACAGTGATCTCCTCACAATTGAAAATAATGACCTAATCTAGTTTTGAAAGATACCACTTTAAGAAAAAATGTGTGCCATGAATGCTACTTTACTTGATATTTCTTGTTCCAGTCTACAAAACAGATAATCAAAGCTGCTAGTGTATTAGTTCATGCTCTTTAAAAAAAACTGCTTGCACTTCTGTGACATTTAGTATATCACTTTGGAAATACACTTTATTATTAAAGCTATTTTAAAGAAAAGATTTCTCATATCGATTGGTGTCAGTTTAGAAGTACTGGACACTTTCAATGAACTGCTAGCTAAAATACAGACCAAACCATAAATCCATACAGAGCCTAACTTGAAGATCACAGGTCTTCCGCCTGAAATTGATCAAATTGATTCAGTTGTCAATTTAATTATCATTCTAAAATACTGAAGCAAAATTGTACTGTTTAGTGTGTCTAAAACACAAAACAAGCAAGCATTGAAGATCAAGGGGCTGATGCCAGTACACTGATTATCAAAGTATCGATCATCTTTCACAGCCATTCAGCATGAACACATACATTCCATAAGTAATGACTAATCTCAAACTCAAACAGATATGCTTTCATTAAAATGTGTTACACTTGCCTATTAAAACACCACAATTAAAATCAGTCAATCTCTATTGTCTTGGTGGATGCTAGTAGGAAAAAATACAGTGTATTTTTCCATCCTTGCAATGCTGCTACATTTTGTTTTCAAACTTCTACATTAACTGTTTCTATGTTTCAATTTCAGTTAACTTTTTTTATTCTTTTGACACTGTCAGCATTATGCTAATTTTTTTCATTTTCTCTAAATATGAATTGCATTTCATAGCTGGTGTTTGACTGCATGTCTTTTTTTTAATTGTGGAAGTATCAACTGTTCAAGAGCTTGAACATTAATACATTCATTTATTATTTATATAGATAGTAAATAAGTCATAGTAAATAACCATAAATGTCTGAATTTGAACTCTAAGCAGCAGAGCAAAATAATGCAACATGGGTAATTAAAAATTAGATCTATATATAGACTATTGTATACATAGGTATGTCCATATGATTATAAAGAGTGTGTTGGCTCTGTGTTATCTTGTTGTTGTCCAGTTGTGTGTCACTTTTTCCCAGGTGATGTTGATTAAGATTCAACTGCTGAAAGCTCAATAAGACTAACACTGAAGTAAACAGGAAAAACACCCATTAATTTCTACCAAAGCTTTTGCTGACCCTACAGAGCTATTGGAAATACATCCATTTATCAGGATTTTTTGAATAGTTAGTGTTATATAAACAAGTAATTGACCAATTAGTGTTAGCTAATATTCTACCATTAAACATGCTCACATCTTTCCCAGTACTAACTTGCAATTTTAATTTCATTTTTGCCTTCAGTTTCGTAAAACTTGACCTACCAAGGAAGAAAAATGTCATAAAACACTGATACCCAATGTTCTGAATGTTATTAAGAGATACTCAGAGTATGTAAAACTTGTTTTCTTCATCCAGTGTAATGCATTTCTACTCATTACCCTGCATCATAAAGATAACATATGGAGGAGCAGTTTTTAAGTACAGCTCAGTGAGATACAAATGTAAATTCTGCAAAAATCTGTTTGTTCATTAGTAAAGAGAACACTGATCAATCTGCACAAGGCTGCTGGCAGATCCTCAGCATGAAGTTGCTGGATCTACAATACAGTATGGTTGACTTGAGAGCCAGGTGGTGGCACAGAGCAAAGATGTCTTGTGGCTGTGACCATGGTTTCATATTACAGACTACTGCTTTACCAAGTAAAGAATGGGCGGCTGATAAGAACTACAGTAATAAGATTGCTTTCTTATTTCCCAGTTTATATGAAAAAGCTGTTATAATTAATTTTGCATCATATTTTACACACCACCGTAGCAAATAACATCACTTGTCCTTTATAATTTGTAATTCCTTTGTAACTGAATAAGAATCAGGAAAATGATTCAACAGAAAAAGAAAAAAAAAATCATAATAAGAACTTTAATGACTTTTTAAACTGTGGTACTAATTATATGTCCTCTTGTTTAATACACACATATGTTGATAATATACAATCATATTATTATAACTCAATTACAAATGTTTGTCTTTGGGGTTGGAAGGGTGGGAATTCAACAGAGATATTTTTCATTCTCTATTCATTCTGAAAATTTACATAGAGTATATTTGAAAACCTTACAGTGCCCTTGTCCTCATTGAACTAAGTATTTGTCAAAATGGAAAGTTTCATAATCTTTCTTGTGCAAAATAATGTATATAGATTCAAGTGAAGACTGAATTTACAGTGAAGGCAGATGAGATTGCTTTAAATTTATAGTTCAACATCACCCTCTCCTGGCAACATGCCTGAACTAAAATATCATCAATGGACTGTTCTGAAAATTTTACAAGTCTTTTTGTATTGTTTTTAAAATATGAACATAGCTTTTACTAATTCAAACAATATGTTTAACTTACTAGAGAAGAAGAAAATTGAAATCATCATTGTTTTTTCTTGTGACAACTGTAATCCACCAAAGTTAAACCTCCTAGTATATATTCACCATGAACTTAAACTATTCTATTTTAGATTCATTTAAAGGTCTGTACAAACTTGACCAGACTTCAGACAGTTCCCAACCCATGTTTAGTTAACACTGTTATATTTTAACCACTTACAAAAATAGTTATTTGTTCCCTCTGTTGATTAATCCAGGATACCAAAATGTTAAGGAAAATGTATCATCAAAGAAAAGATCAGAAATTTATTTCAGTTCRAATATAATGTGAAAAAGTGAAGAAAATATCACTGGAAATGCTGGGGAGAGCAATAAGTAACATATTTATCTTACCAACTTGATTTATACATTTCTGAGGAATAGCAGGTTTGTCTTCTATTTACCTTGTAAGCTCTTTGGAACAGCTTCTTATGCACTTACATATTTCCTATCACAATCAGTTTCCAATACTGACTGTGTCTTTGGCAAAATTTCAATAGCTATCTGAAGAAATATACCGCTACTGTAAAAGCAGTAAAATCTATCCAGTCATGACAAGCCTAAGAGAAGAGATGTGGTAAAGGTCGCCTGGAATCAATTCCTGTTAACATCTTAATTTTTAGTGATTCCAAAAATAATAAGCATGTGAATGTGTAAATTGAAAATAGATGACCCCTGGCATGAACAGCAAGGCTAAATTTGTTTTCAGGGCTCAACATCTTTTTCACAGCAGCCAAATGACAAGCCTTTGACTGAATTGGAGCTTGATATTAACATCAGAAATTACTGTCACTCTCTCTACAATTTTAAGTAATAATCATATTTCATGAAATAATGTATCTGTCGAAATATATATACATATCTGTATGCAACTATCTAGCACAGTTTAGAATGTGCTAGATAGCACATTTTGGCCCTATTGAAATAATTGGAAATTTTGCCATTCACTTCACTGAAGCAGTTTCATTTGGCAAATATAAATATGCATGCTTCTGCTTATCTCTTCCATATCTGAGTTTTGGTGATCTTATTCATGCTCATAATATTTTGATTATTTTTTTTAAGAATTACAGTAATGCAATTAAGTAGTAGTCTGGCAATGTTTGCTTTTTTTTTTTTTTTTTTTAACTTGAATTTCTGCAGATTAAATAACAAAACTGAAATATTAAAAAGCACTCACCTAGAAATGAGCATGGCAATGATGAAAATTAGAGTTTATTACAATTAAAGCAATCTCTGTGATTATTCTCTGTATTGATTTTTACACTAAGCAACAAAGGTATGGAAGTGTATTTCTGCCTTGTGTGTCAATAGTGGAGTGGGAAAAATGAACTCAAATATTATCAATAGTTAATTATACCTGTGGTTGCGAAAGATGACCACCCAAAAAGAGAAATATTCATATATAAATAACAAGATCATTTAACTAATCTGAAAAAACCAGCAATAAAACAAGAACATGAATGTCTTTTCTGCATTCCCTCTAACCTTAGAATGAAACCTTCCCTCCAAATTTTGTTAAACTATCAGTTTACAGTTTTCCTGGTCAGGGACAGTAAAATCTAAATTGCTTGAATTCATGGAAGAGAACAAGGTTTTGTGTACCTGAATCAGAAAGTTCTTTCCCTGCTTCTGTTGRGTTTGTTGGCTTATTAGGGAGTAAGATTATCTGCAAGGTGGTAGTTGCTTCAATGAAAAGTGCCCCATGTAGATGGATTAAGATATTAGGTTTCAAAAAAAGGAAAGAATTACTCACAGTCAACATTTAGTGACACCATATACAATTACTTTTTTCTTCATCTTTCATTTTAAAATAGCACTTTTGTTTTAAAGAAAGGTTTGCAGTTTTTTGTTCCTAGTGATACACCTATGTATCTTTTGCATTCCTTTTTCCACTGACACTTCCATCCAATGTTAGCTACAAGTTCTTGCACTATAAAGGAGGTTTCGAGTGTTGAGGAAAAGGATATCTAAAGTAATCCACTGATTAGACAGTGGGTTCAAGGTTTTCATGAGGAACAACAGAATAGGAGATAGAGAAGGATAATCAGGCATCTTTTCTGGCCCTGTAGTTTTTTAACAATGACCTTTTTGTAGATAAGAAGCCCATGAAACTTTTGATGAAATTTCTACATACTTCACTGAAAAAAAATCTAATCGGGTTTTGGTTGATTTACTAGTTCAACCTACTGGAAGAATGTGGAATTTGCATCTTTAAAGACTGCTTCAGCCTAAACCTTGATTAAGACATCCCACAAATTAATAGATTTCATTTCATACTTCCAATATAGGAATAATCAATGAAACATGGTAAACCACTAGTTACGGAAAAACCTCAAAGCCAAATAAATGATCATTATGTACTTTTGAATACCTATGAACTCTGAAATCATTGAGATATTGTGAAATGTTGGTAAATGACATGATGTAATATTACAACAGCATAAATGATAAAATATGATTTGGCTGTTGAAATATAAAGCCAAGAGTTATRACCTTTCAAATGCATTGTGTTTATCCTCCAGTAAGAAAGACATTGTGAAGTACAAACCTGTCTTAAGTTGTTCATTATCACTGATTTAATCTTTTTCAAACTGTTTTATTTCATTATATTGTAAATGTTGACATTTCAGAAAAGTTTCTTCAGTTATTAGCCTTTGACAACCTGTTAGCTCTTCTCTTTCCAATAATAAATAATAAGAGTAACAAATAAATACAACAGTATATAAATGCTACTTTAAGTGTCACTGCTTTATTTTAAATATCCTGTTGTACCCCCTGTTGCTGAATTATCTGAGTTCAGGCTAATTCACCAAGAATATTCCTTCCTTTTTCTACTTTTAGCTGACTGTGGTGTATGTTTTCTTATATTTGCTAGAAACTAATCAAGCACATTAGATATTTAAATTTGTTGTAATAATCTGTACACATCTTGAATTATTTGAAAGTTGAAACATTACATAAATAGATGCCATCATATATGAAACAGAATTGTTTTATTTCCATTAATGAACACATGTTTATTCAATTTAGAACATGGATGAACAGAAAATAATTCTTGCTGTCTTAGTTTTTTGATCAGCTGTGTGCTCTCAGACTAAAACACATAGAAGATATTTAATCAGATGGTGTCTATCCTAACAAGTATGTTTTCCTTATGACTATTTTTTTTTCCTTCGGGCTTCAGAACTTTGCGTCCACAAGAATCATTGTCTTTTTTGTCTTGACTGCAAAATGATCTGGTCCATGCTGTAGTAGCTGTAGTATCTTCATTCAGACCATGCATTCTTCCATTTCTTCGTTTCTAATTCTGGGAAAAGCATTCAGAATCACCATAAGCACAACAGTGATCTCAGTTTATGTATTCTACAATGTGGTTACCAGCTGGTAGTCTTGAGGACCACACGGTCTCTTTCATTCTTACTTTTCTGTTACTTCTTGTAAACTTGATAACTATTTTTTCAGTGTGTGAAAAAATTACTTTGCAGGGAAATGATAAACAGAAAAGCAAGACTCCTTCAAATTAGTCAGCATCCTGAAATTTATCTTATATCTGTTTTTAAAAATTGTAAAAGCACATACATATTTATTTAAGAGGTATTTTTCCCCTAGAACCCTTGTAGATATCACAATGTATGTTCCCATATTGACCTACAGACTCCATTATGCTGTCAGGGCCCTGAGGGCACCATTAAGCCTTACTGGCTTTGGCCATCCTCACCTGAAATGCCCTGCCTGTGGACCCAGGAGCTCCGTTTCAGCTCAGGCCTGGGCACCCAGTGCTGACCTGGGCTATGTTATAGGTGGGCCTCTGACCAGCTCTGTCCCCTGATGTTCTTGACTTGCTGATGGACTTCTTGGTTTGACTTGAGCTGTGAATTTTCACTTTGTGTTTGTCTAAGGATCTTTGGACTGTTGATGAGACCTGTTGCTGACACCAGCCCTGCGTTGGTCACCCTGCTCTGTTGCTGTGGGCCTGCATTGGGGTCATCTTGGCTCCATGCTCATCCTCTGTGGGAACAGGCCCATTCCTTCTGTTCCCTGACGATGCTGCCAGGTCATATAGTCATGGAACCACTGAGGTGGGAAGGGAGTCCAACCTCCTGTTCTGATCCAAAACAGGGTCAACTCTGAGGTCAGATGAGGATGCTCAGGGCTTTATCCAGTCCAGTCTTGAAAACCTTCCATTTTGGAGATTGTGCAGACTCTCTGGGAAACCTGCTCCAGTGTTTAATTACCCTCATAACAATGGATTTTCTTCTTTATATCCAGTTAAAACCTCACTTGTTTAAATTTAATCCTGTTGTCTCTCAACCTCCCACCACGCCTTTCTAGTAAAAGCCTGGCTCTGTCTCCTTGCTGACCTCTCCATAAGTATGACCAGAAAGGGAGTGCAGGCTGTTGTTAGGTCCCACCACAGCCATCTCTTCTCCAGGCTGAACAAACGCCAGTCCCTCAATGTCTTCTCAAAGGGCAAGTGCTCCAGTCCCAACCATTCTGGTGGTCCTCAACTAGACTCCTTCTGGGTGATCAAAGCCTTTCTTTGTACTCTGGGCCCCAAACTGGACATAGTATTCTATGCGTGGTCTAATCTTCTTCAAGGGGAACAATAATTTCTCCTGATCTACTGGCTATGCTTCTGTTGATACAGCCCAGTAAGCAGCTAGCCATCATCACTATCAAAGCGTGCTGATGACTCCTGTTAGCCTCCTCTTCTCCAGGTCTTTTTTCAACAGTTGTTCTCCAACCAGCCAGTCAGTTGCCAGTCTGTACTGTTGCAAGGGATTAGTCCAACCCAGATGCAGGACCATGCATTTTTCTTTGCTGAATTTCATGAGGTTGCTGTCTGCCCATTCCCCCAGCTTCTCTAGGACCCTGAGAATGGCAGCCCTCTCTGCAGCTGTATTGTCTGGTCCTTCTCAGTTCAGTGCCCACAAACTTGATGAGAATGCATTCCATAATGTCTCCCAGGTAATTGATAGAGATATTACATGGGACAGGTCCCATGATAGACCCTGAGTATATTGCAATAATAACTTCCCTTTTCTGTTTGCTATGGTTCTCAGAATGTAGCTCAGTATGTTTGCATTACTGGCAATTAGACAACCCTGCTGGCTTATTCAGTCTGCTCCTGAATCCCACATCGTTTTCATAAGGCCCACTACTTGGCTAGTTGTTTCTCAACATCTGCCAAGGGTGGGATAAGCACCTGGTTACTCCTTCCCAGGTGCAGACCTTTGGACTTCTTCTTTTCAAACTTTGGGACGTTTCTCTTGCTCAAGTCCCTCTGGATTTAAGCTCTACTTTTCAACATGTTTAACCCTTCTGCAGCCCTACCTTTATTACTGTCTACAAATATGCTGAAGGCACATTCTGTCTCACCATCCAGGTTGCTCATACCATTGAACAATATGGAACCCAGCAGACATTTCTGGGACATTCCGTTTGTAACCAGCCAACAGCTGGACCTCAACACGCTGATCACTGCCCTTTGCCCTGAGTATAAAGCTAGTTTTATGCTCATTTATCCAGTCCACACTTCTGCAGCTTACAAATAAGAATGTTGAAGAAGACGGTGTCACAGACCTTACCAAAGTCAAGTATGTCCATCACTGTTCCATCATTCATATAGCCAGTCGTTTCATCATGGAAGTCAATGGGGTTGGTCAAACAATTATTATCATTAGTCCAGTTGTAGTAAAACTGATTAATAATATTTGTTTGACCAACCTCATTGGCTTCTATGATGAAATGACAGCTATATGGATTATGAAACAGTGGTGAATGCAAACAGTACAAGTTTTATTTTAACTGGGCTGGCACTCATAGACAAAATTATCTAATTATTACAGAAGAAGCTTAATTAATATTACAGTTTAAATTAGTTATTAAAAACCTAATCAGCATCTTTTCCTTTTTTTCTGCTGTTCAGCTCATCCTTCCAGCATTTTTCTTTTCCCTAAGGTCATTGGCTTCATTCTTGCCCAAGAAAGGTTAAGATGCATCATTAACGTCCTGAATTCTTCACTGGGAAGAGTTGAGGCTGATGTCAAGGGTCTCCTCCTCCTCCTTTGACTTGTCTCTGCTTGGGGTTATTTTTATGTTTTCTTAACACAAAAAGTACTTGCTCTGCTTACTTGCTCTTTAGCCAGTGGTTGCTGTGTGAAGTTTGAACATCTTCAACTGCTAGCTATTAGTTAAAGTTACACAATAGTTTCCCCAGGCACAATTAACATAAAGGGCTAATATTTGTTTTTCAGTGACTATATAGATTTGTCTGACCCTTACTGTATCATATGGTATTCACCAAGCTAATCTAGAACTAGTTAGATGACACTTCACAGTCCACTAACTGCTACACAATTGCTGTCACAGCTAAAACAAACTAAAACTAGCTCAGGCTAAGACAAGCTCAGATAAATCCTGAGACCCTGCAGTGTCAAGTAAATACAGCCTTTTAGTAGAAATGGCAAAATCATATTTACCTGGYATCTTTGGAAATGAATTCCAAGAGGTTGTTCTTCATAATGTTTACAMGGACTGAGGTGCAGCTGACTGACTTACAGTTCCCCAGGTACTACTTCTCACCCTTGTTAAAAATAGACATAACATTTGCTCTTTTTTTCCATTCAGGAATCTTCCCCCAGTCACCACAGTTTTCCATATTTCGTATTGTTTTTGCGATCACATCAGCTTGCTCTGTCAGTACCCATGGATAAATCCCATCCAGCCTCATGGATTTGCATACGCCCAGCTAATCCAAGTTCCAGCCCAGGAGATAGAATTTTTGCTACAGCTAGTAGAAGTCCATAGACTTTCTAATTAACTGACAGTGTACAGTACCAGGATTTGTCTAGGCTTGCCTTGGCTTGAGATTGTTTAGATTCTCTTTACAGTTGTCTAATGGAAAAGTTTGCCAGGGAAAATGTGGGTCCCTTTAATAGATGAGGGAGACAATCAAGTGATGGAGCCACATAGGATAGTCTTAAGTGCTCAGTGATTTTTTTCATCATTCTTCACATCTTAAGCCTGTGTACACCTGAACAGTTTGGGTAAAAAAGGGGAAGTCAACAGTGGGGAAGTGTGGTTCTGTTCTGGTGGCCAACCCAGTCTAAATGTCCTTGTGTTAGAGGGGACAGCCAACAGTGAGGGGCAATAAGACAGGGGCTACTTTGTTGCACTCAAATCTCATTGCTGTTATTAGTTAATTTCCTTCTCTGTTCCCTTCTCATCAGCTCCCAGTGGAAGTATGAAAGACTGAGCTTCCCCCAGTCTCATCTAACGTAAGGGCTATTGCTTGTTACACCACAACTACCTAGGTTTGTCAGACCTGTACTATATACAGTATATGCAGAGCCTAAGCTAAAATAGGTCGCAATAGTCACTGGATGACATGAGTCACCTTACCATTAGTCAACTGTTAGGAGAAGCTTAACATTGTTCTCTAAAATGCTTGCAAAGAAGCAAATAAATTTAATATTTCTGCTGCCTGTCCATTTGCTGTTATAACAGCTTAGGTAGAAAAAGACCCATGCTATTGAACCAGTACACGCTTGATAAATAACGGAAGAGTTCCTGTAACTAGAGTGATATTTACTGCAAGGAGAAAACAGTCATAAAATTTTTAGCTCACCTATTTTGCTCTAGTAAACTGATCTAATTATAATGAAAAGAATGTGTACACATTTCACTAATTACACCAGGAAATCTTTTAACTATTCTACAGTGTTTCCCTTGGAAATGAAATGAGGTACACATTGTTCTCATCTAAATCAATCTGATTATAATTTTGCACATTAGCTCTCAAAATGAAAGTTGTGTATGAAAAACATTATTCCTTCTTTAGGTAATAGAAAGAGTCCTAGGCTATTCCCATTATAGTGGGATTATATGGTGGAATACATGCATGTTGAATATAGTCAAACTGAAACTGAAATAAACTGGAATATTCAAGGTCTTGGATAAATGCATGGAACACATTTTTGTTATGCATCTCTTTGGTTCTACTCACGTAGCCACAACAGCCTTGCAATGACCAGAGACTATTTCATGATTTTTGTAAAGTATTGGAGACAATTTTAGACCTCACCATGTGTCCTGGAATATAGATCTGTAACTACAATGACCATTTAAAAATGCCTAGCATTAATTTCACATAAGCTCTTTTACTTTCAACACCAAAGAGGAAATTCCTTTGACAGGATCTGCTTTGAAAAGTTAGCTGCTCTCTTTCAACTTTTGTGCTTGTAAAAAATTAGGCACATATTGATTCAGATTTCCTGGGTGATGTGCAGTAATACAATGTGTCACTCTATATCAAGATGCCTTGTTACAAAGGGGCTGGTAATTTGAATTCATTCATCCATCACAACAAACTCATTTGAGTATGGTTTTGGGTCGGTAGATCTGTCCATTAAATGGATGATGTAGACTAGCATTTGGTTAGTGAAAGCAATTCTGCTATAAAGTTTGACCCACCAACCTCAGAAATATTACAGAGGTGCATAATGAAACTACAGCCTGAAAAAAAGTGCACAATTGTTAACATTGCTAAATAAAATATCAATTACCTTGTGGTGATCAAAACATTACTATTTGTAGTCACACATCTCTAGGTGACATGGGAAACTCAAGAGTTTAAATTTAGTGTGTTGTATTCCTGGTAAAGGTTGAATTTTTGATGATGAAGACTGTAAACCATGAGGAATTAATAATGATCCCACTTTCTGTGACAATTTGTTTCTCTAGAGAAACTGAAGCACACATGGAGGAGGAARACAATGGCTCTAGATAAACTAATGACAGTTAAGAGTTTAGAACAATGCTCAGTGGAGGCCGAGGCAGAAGTGCCTAGGATATAAATAGGCTGGGATGTAAATGTGTATCTGGTGGTATAATATATGTCACAATACACTCCCACTCAAATTAGATGCTTCAGGGTGAGGATGTGTTCATTCCAGAACCTGCATTTCCATTTAAACAGGGGCATCTTGATCATTTTGTATATATGTGAAAAAATGAATTTATTGCTTGAATTACATTAAATCTTATCCCTGACAGTTGTATTTAGCATAAGGACCTAGACTAGTGTAAGCACGATCTCTCTTTTTCCCACTCATCTTTCTGTATATGTACCTTTATTTATGTAACTGCTTTCTTCATTATGAGTGCCTTCAGAGTGGGATAATTTTTTGAATCTACTGGAAACTACAACCAATTTTAACAGAGAGATGGGAACATCAAGGACAATAATATTCTATAACTTTCATCAGAATAAATATCTGGGTGGGGAGAATAGATGTTATTTGTGTACCCATGAAGGAAAAATTACAGAGGAAGCCCAATCTATATTATAAACTAGAATTGAAATAGGAATCATAAAACCACACCATACATTATTATCTATGAATAAAAAAAAAAAATTATAAAGCCTGAACAAAATTTCTTCTTAGAAAATTAAATTAAAAAAAAGAAAAAGTATACAGTACAGTATGCAGCACAGACCTTAAGATTCCTGCCTTTGACTGTGCTCAAGTGAATCGAGTGTCTCAAATCCCACAGCAGCAACAGGTTGAGACTGTCAGCAGAACCTAGAGGGTTGTTAATTCACTCTGACATCATAAAACAGAGTTGGGTGGGGCTCAGTTACCTGGACAGTCAGTCTGGTGTTTGAGGTATCCTAGAGTGTCTAAAACATCTGCACATGTATAAGAAGAGGACTTAAGCAGAGGTCTACACCCTGCAAGAACAGCAACTGGAGCCAAGTGGCAATCCCAAGGTCATCTCAAATGTCATTAGGCACTGAATTTGAGACAGCTGAAGGTCTCAAATGAGGTCCTACATTTCATTGGCTGTAAAGCTACATAGCTTTCTAGATTTTATTGACTGACGAAACCTTGTAGAACACCAATGTGGTATGCTTGTTGCTAGTAATATGCCATAAGCTTTGTACTGAGTTTGCAAGGCCCCAGGTTTGTCAGGCCTGCTCTTTCTGAACTTCATTGACCTGCTTGCAGCTTTGTTTTACCTAATTTAGCTGTGACAGCAATTTCTCTAATTGACCAGATGCTTAGGGCTAATTTGTTCTACTTTGTGTTATCAGTCTGTGGTAGAACCATAGTTCTGTACAGATAGTAGTAGCAAGCAGTTTTTCTATGTAGAATGAGATATTAATGACTCATTAGTGCAAAGAAAGGCGGTCCTGGTGTGATGGCAGAGACCTTCAGAAGTAGAGACACATGATGTGGTGTAGAGGAGCTCGGGCACATGATGGGACACAGGCTTGGCACTGGAGATCCCACAGCTATTAACAACTCACCCATAGTCAGTTAAAGAAATGCAGACCAGGAGTTGGAAAAAAATAGTTTTAGGAGTAACAAAGAGAACAAAGCAATAATATCTAAGATAGGTAAAAGGTCCTGTCATAGTATATTTGGAAGTAATCCAGAACTGCAGAACAGTAAGAAAAGAGCAAAGATGTAAAAGTGTGTTAGCAAGCATGTAAGAATGATCCTAACTGGATCCTAGAGAAAGGAATAAGGAACCATCAATATGAATATCATATTCTTCTTGACAAAGGACTCCAGAGGCTGAAAACTGTAATGCCCTCCCACATGCCACATGAATGAAGCCACCAACCTTAGGACTCAAAGGAGCAGGGGAAGGGTGAGCATAACACCAGGAAGAGGGGTATAGAAGAAGTGTGTATATAACAGTTTAAACTGCATTTAACAGTAATATTTGTTATTCTTCTGCAACAATTAGATGTGGACTAATACTGATTAGACTCTTAAGATTTTATTTATATTAACAACAAATTCTTGATTGTATGTATCTGAAAGGTGTGCTTCCTCTTTACCCATAAACAAGATTTTGAGTGTAACACTGGGGCTGGTCCTGTTGCTTGCATAGATGCACATGGTGACCCAGCATATCCTTTGTGGGCTCCAGGTGCCTTTCAAAAGGTGCAGCTCTCTTGTAGTTTGACTGTCATAGCTGTCAAACCCTTCTGGATTTCTGAGATGGTTTAAGTTGTCTCATACAACATTAACAGTCTGCGTTTAGGTAACTGAAATGAATCCCAGATTTTCACTGACTATTGAAATGGGGGCTAGACAACTATATTTTAATGTTTTAATCCCTGAGCTGAATTTTGGCCAACAATGACTGTTTAGCTGTGTATAACTGAGTATTATGGCAGTGCAGAAAAATATCCACACATTTACTATTACAAAATACGTTTTAGCATTGTCTCATATTTTTTCATTTCATTTTTTTCATTTTTCTAGACACTTTATAAAAGACATAAGTTAGCTAATAGAAGATAACTAAGTGCATTTTTAAATGTAATTAAAAGGTTACATTCTTCCCAATCTAGCACCTGAGAAAATTTAATGAAACCAACAAGACACAATGGTAAGCACTTAGGCATTTGGGAGTTAAAAGGAGTAGGAGATGAAAACCCTGTATGCTAGGTACTTAAAAATACAAATACTTATTGTATTACCTTGGAAAATTTTAAATGAACTAAACATCAGTTTCTCTATATTTAGCTTTTGTAAGATTAATTGTATTTATACACAGTAAAATCATCTTAAGATACTTGGAAAGATATGCTATATAAATGCAATTAGTATGGATAAGTTCTGTTAACAAGCTATGAAATAAGTCATATATAAAATATTCAATTTAAAACACTGTATTTTATTTCAGTAAGTATATCAAACTGAAGCAATACTTTTTTTTTTTTTTTTTTT
>JAYKAV010000342.1:0-16186 GCA_035582835.1 Phoebastria nigripes | reverse complement strand
ACATCAGGAAATATTACTTTCCCTTT
Organism: Phoebastria nigripes; assembly: GCA_035582835.1. Classification (NCBI taxonomy): domain Eukaryota; kingdom Metazoa; phylum Chordata; class Aves; order Procellariiformes; family Diomedeidae; genus Phoebastria; species Phoebastria nigripes. The sequence goes on along the minus strand of JAYKAV010000342.1, from coordinate 16,160 downwards.
TTCCCAATTAGTATTACTTTTTCCTTTCACAATTACTTTATCATGCTCATATTTTTTTTCTTCCCACCATCTTGTTCCGTTAGTGATTGCATGTCTCATCAGTAATTTTGCAATTATTTTAAATTATATTCTTAGTAATTATTTTAAATTATTTTGACTCACATACCTTAATTAATGGTATTCAAATGAATGTTTGAACTTGAATCTGTCTTTCATTCCTTTGTAGTCTGTAGCTAGCTCAGGAATTCATTACCAGTCCAAAATTACTAACTTGTCACAAAAAAAGTACTTCTAGAAGGAATTAGGCTTAATGTATTTAAAAGGCTATCCACCTCTGCCCTCTAGTGGTCTTGTCTTTTCTCATTCACATCCTAAGAGGAAAAAAAAACCAACACAACTTGAGAAAGAAAATCCTTATTGATTTTAGCATATTTCATCTTAGCTTACAAAATTCAGTCAACTTCTCTGTAGGAACTGTTTTTGTGCAACATGTCTTTAGACTTATGCTTTCAAAATCAAAAAAATACATCRTAAACATCCAAATAATGTTATTTTCCATGTCCAGTATGATATACAGTAAGTTTCAGTTATGTTTCACTGCAGTTTCACTGAATCCTTTTAAGGGATTTTCAGTTTTGAAGCACTGCAGCATGGGAGATCATACCCCAACTCACTCAGAACAATTTGCTTGAAATTCCTATGTTTTTTTTTTTCCTTAAATCAAACTCTAGAAAAAAAGAAAAAAAAGAAAAAGAAAAGAAGAGAAAAACCAAACAACATAAAATCAAAACATTGTAATATAGCAATTATTTTATTATAACAAATACAATAACAGTGTTTTATAAGTTAAGCCTGTATAATTCATTCTTTAAAAGAAACCAATTCCAAGCTACTAGCTTAACATTAGTGAGACTCTTCCCCACCTGCAGTGTCCTTTCCGGTAGTTTTTTGCTTCTAACATTTGTCAATGAAAAGACCCACTTCCTGCCTGGCAGCCAACTCTAAAAATCCTCTTTTGGCCCTAGGAAGTTTTTCCTTCCCACACCACTGAGGCCTGTCTGACAGTTTGTTAATCCTCTCAGCATCTCTGTTTGGGATGCAAGTGACAGCCTCATCTGCCGCATGTCTGTTAATTCTATCTGCTCCAGACTGTTGACTCTTCTTGAACCTTCTCTTCAAGTTCAGTTGCCCCCAATAGAAAGGGGCAGCCTCCCCCATTTGGCAAGACTCACCTGACTCTCACTTGCTCTTTAAAGGAGCACAGAATCATAAAATAATTCCAGTAGAAGGGACCTCTAGAGACCATCAGTCCAAACTCCAACAAAAGAAGGGCCTATTTCAAATTTGGATGCTGTTGTTTAGGGATTTGTCCTGTCAACCTTTTAACATCTCCAGGGATGAAGACTTCACAGCCTCTCCAGGCAGCCTGTTCCGGTGTTTGATCACCCTCACTGCAAAGACTCTTTTTGCTAGCATCTTATCTGAACTTTCTGTGTTTCAGTTTGTGCTTTTTCCTTTTGTCCTATCACTGAACATTTTGGAGGAGTTTCTCTCCACTTGCTTTGTATCCTGTCACTAGGTAGCTGACAGCAGCAACCCAATCCTCCCCTGAGCCATCTCTTTGGGCTGAGCAAATCCACCTCCATCAGCCTCTCCTCCTAGGTCATGCACTCCAGCCCCCTGCGCATCTTGGTAGCCCTCTGCTGGACTCACTCCAGTGTTCCATTGTCTTTCTTCTGTGGATCCCAAAACTGGACAGTGTTCCAGACATTTTTCACATGTGCAGAGAAAGGGGAATCTCTTCCCTTAACCTGCTAGTTACACTCTTAGTAATACAGCTCAGGATGCTATTGGCCTTCACTGTTAACAAGGGCATACTCTTGACTCGCATAAACCCTGACTTTTGCAAAACTGTTTTCCATTCAGTCTTCAGTGCTTTCTAAAAATCTCCTGCATTGCTTGTACCCAGCCACATTGCCCTTCAGAAAATACTGGTGTGGTTAAAGTCCTCCATCCAAACTCGGCCTTGTAATCTTGATGCTTTTCTATGTTGGCTTCATCCCTTCTTGTTCAGGCATTAGGTAACAGACACCTGACTATGACAACACGCCTTTTGTCTCCCTTCTTACTCTCACCTAAAAAGCTCTTAGCTAGTTAACTAGTCATTCCCAAGCAGAGCTCTGTGTATTTGAGCCTCTCCTGAGTTCAGAATGCAACTCCTGTCCTCCCCTTCCTGACCTGTCCTTTTTGAAGGACCTGGACCCATCACAGCTCTTCAGTCGTGCAGCCTATGCTACCACATCTCTGTAATCATAGTGGGATCATACCTTTAACATCACCCAAAGACTCTTAAATTCTTCCTGTCTGTTTCCCATGGTGCACGTGTTTGTGTACAGTCAGTCAAGGTGGGTTCCCAGTCACACTGTTTTCTCAATGGAAATGAGAGACCCTCCCCTAGCATTCCTCCTCACTGCTCTCTAGGTTTTGTATAACTTCCCTCAACAAGCCTAGTTTGAAGCCCTCCATAATAGTTTGGGCAAAGATATCCACTTTCAAAGATAGATCCTGCGTTTCCCCAGCCATTCCTATTCCTCAAAGAGGGTCCTGGGGCCAAAAGACTGGCACATGACACCAACTGTCCAATCAGATGTTGACTGGCAGACTGCAGCTGCACCTACTTGATTCTTTTCCATTGTCTGACAGGAGCGAGGACACCACCACATGAGCTACTATACCTTCCTTCCTTACACCCAGAGCCCTGTGCTCATCCTTGGTATGCTCAACATTTACTTTGGTGGTATCATTCGTGCTCAGATGATATGAGTAGGCCAAGCCCTCAGAAGTTTCTCCACACGTCCTGGATACAAGACCCTGAGAAACAGCAAAACCTGTTAGACAGCCCAGCTGGTGAGCAGATGGTGCATTCACCTTCACCCCACCCTCACCCTGCCAGAAAGAAGTTTCCAAACAGTAGCACAGACTGGTCTGTCTTTGTGTCAGTGCATGGATCATACTTGGCTGCCTGAGATGCCTTTCTTGCTGGGAGTTGTTCCCTCTCATCTGTTACCAGGGCTCAGTTCCTCTTCTGTAAGAGCACATCTGCAAGAGGCAAAAAACTTTCTTCCCACTGCCAGAAGAGCCAGGCTTTCAGCCTGCCCCAACCTTGTAGTCTCCAAGCTTTACTGATTCAAGCACAGCCTTATCTCTCCTTCCCTAGAAAAGCAGGGCTGAGGCTGTGGTACTTTCAGGGTCTCTGTGAAGAACTCATCAATCTTCTTTCTGTTCAGCCCCACTCTGATGTTTTGCAGACTATTCAGCCCTTCCTGCAGCCCTTCACTGAGTGACTCAGTGCCTAGCTGGAGTTTACCTGCATGGGTCACAACCATCCCAGCCCAGTCCCAGGGAGAAGTCCAGTATTCACTGCAACCTAGCACTCGCAAACTGTGTCCTTTCACAGGACTCAGTAGAGTAAAGCCTTCTGATCTGCCCTTGCAGGTCACTGGTCAATGCCACCCAGGAGTGTGTCCAGTGGTGTGTTACCACTATGGTTGTACCAACCTTGGCAATCCCATTATATCTCAAGTAGTGCCATCAGGACCCCTGCCGTGACAAGTTGACTGCCAAATCCCTTTTTGCTGCCCATGGTTGCTGTCATTCCTAGCAACAGTTAAATAAACACTCCATGGTTGCATAGGAGCTCCCCATGCAGAAAGGGCTTGAAGGTGTAGGTCTTCCTTAATCAGGAAAGAGCAAACAGATACAGAAGCCTCTCTCTCTGAACAACAAACAGCTGCTGTGCTAACCATACAGTTCCTGTTTGCCAGCCCTGTTTGGCCTTCTCAATATAATGTAATTGGGGGAGGGGAGGGGACAGGAGGAAAACACTCTGTTGTGCAACAGTCACTTTAATTTTTGCAGTGTGTGGTGTTTTATTTGCATGACACTATGTATGTTATATTGCTCTAAAAAGGCAACAGACAAGAAATCTCCCAGGTGTGCAGCACAACAAAGATTTAAATATTGTTACAAATAGAGGTCAAAGTGTGAGAAAGAAAAAATTCCTAGCAACCAGAAGGGACTGTCTAAAACCCAACATAGGAAAAGGAAACTGAGTTTCCAGGCTGAAATCAAGCTAGGAGCAAAGGATCAGCCTGCAAGGACCCAAGAGGCAAAAGATCTTTTTTGGTTTATTCTTGTCTCCTCTGAGTTTCCTCTACTTTTTAAAGTTATTTGTTCTACCATATACTAAAATACAACTTTTTTTAAAGCACTTTTTGTCTTTTGAGGATGCTTACCAAAACAACAACAAAAAAATTTTGACAGATACCTTTTAAAAGTCTGGTCAAGTTACGTTCGTACCATAACTCTCCTAGCATTTTGGACTTGTTTCAATAGCAGGAGTAATGAGCATTGTTTTTCAAATATGCTCTTATAGAGTAAATTCTGTACTTCAGGTATGCAGGTTAGCTCTTTCTCAATAGATGTCAGAAGAAAGCTCCCCATTGGTGAAGATAGGCTACTCACCATCACTGCAGCTGTTTATTATATTCTAATTAAACTTTGTTCAGTGAAAAGTTTAATCTATACTTCTCAATCAGTTTCTGTCACTTGTCTACATTTTAGGAGACCTTCCCTGAGGGGATCCAGACATTCCCATGTGGTGTCAGTATTCATTTTATCTGTAAGCTTTATCATCTGCTCAATATTTTGACAGTAAGAATTTTTGATGTCCTGCACTGCTTTTCAGCACTTTCATTTCTGTGATCTAACAGCAGCATACTGGGTTTTTTTAGACAATGTCAGATGACTTTCAGACTGTTTTTCTCATGGCTGCCTGATCTGCATTCCTGGTACATGGTTCCTAGGTTTGTAGCTTGGCACACCTTTTCATGTTTGGCTCATGCACACTTTGTTAATACCATGTTTTCTCCTTCCAAATGGTAACAGAAGGGCAATTCTAACACCACCATGTCTTGTTCTGTCACTAATACAGAGAAGGGGTGGTCAAACAGTGCTGTAGCAGAAGACTACTACACCACTACTGGAACAGTATCAACAGTTACTTACCGCTGATTTATATAATGTAAAATTTAACTATTTTTTCTTCTTCACATTTTTATTATCATTACAGAAATGCAGTGAAGCGTTGGCTTTTGTATGCACTCCAGATCTTATCACTTACTCTCTTCTTCACTGTTCTTCAGCTGACTGAATGAACCAAGGTCCCTCTCAGGAATCTGATGCAAGAGATATACAAGGGTAATAGAAATAGGGTTTTAATATGTTTTTTTTTTAAAGGCTTCCATTCCTGTAAACTTTATCTCAAACTACTTTTCATATGTCTTTGAACCAGAGAGGAGTATGGATGTTAACACACACTTAGTCACCTTGACTATTCATTCTTGATCTTCTGCAGGACTCAAGGCTTGAAGAACTGTCCCTAAAGGGTTCTTCGCATGCAGCTTGTATAAGGTAAGATTCTTGATGAAATTTTATGTTTTTCTATTTCTTCTAAGACCAGTTCAAATATGAAATATAAAAATACTTCATGTTTGAAACTGGTACCCTCATGTTCCTCAGTAGCTGTGAAACAGGACTTTACAAGCTACGTTTGCAGTGATAGGGGATTTTCCTCTCTATAGGACCTCTCTTCATTTTGCCAAGTATTCCAGATATTGGTTTGCTTCTGCGCTGCTGGATTGCTCTCTCTGGAATGGACTGCCTGTGTCCACTCTGCATAGCACTTGGCATAGGTCTTCCCTGGGTCCCACATGGTATGTCTGTGGAATTTATAATAATGTATGTTTACACTTGGTTTGGGGAGGAGTAGTAGTGCAAAAAATGTAAATGGTATGAAAGCAGCGTCCCAGCCCTGAGAAGTAGTACTTAAATAGTGTGAGCCTAAGGGTGTATGTTAGTGTTTGATATGAAGGTAACTAGGATTGTCTGAAGTGCAAGGTCTTCAAAACAGTATTGGAGACCTATATGGAGTAGAGGTAGCCAACTGTGATGGCTTCTCTGGATTAAGCTCTTAGGAAGCAGTTCCTGAAATGACGTTTGGAGAATACTACTTAGTTTACTGCAAAGGGGAGACCTTGAGGAACTAAAATAGATGTTGTGGGGATGTTCAGGAGCTCACAACCCGAAGAAGACCTGTGAAGTTAAGTTAATTAGGTATATTGCTGCATCAACACGGCCTTTAAAATAATGCAGTACAACAGTCACGTAAACATCATAAAGCCACCATATATGAATATGGAGAAGGGACATATAAGTGTCTTCTGCTGTAAGTGGAGGATATGATGGATGTCATTCTGTAGGAAGGTAATGGTAACAGAAAGAGGCAGTCTGGGCACCAGTTATGCATATAATCAGCTCCAGTTTAGATAATSTAAGAAATTCAAATTTTAGTATATCTTACATTGGTAATTAGTACTGCTAAACTAGTGAAGCTGACTGAATGAAATTTGTTTATTTGTTTTGCCTTTTCCTTGAAAGAGGTTGCCAAGAATAATTCTTCTCTGTTGTTGTCAGGAGTAAGATGCGAGCTATAAATAATTTGGTTTTAACCCCACCAGATGGCATTGCTGAGAGGCTTAATTAAATTCTGACAGCACAACATCTTGTTAAATTCCAGTGACAATTAAAAAGGGAATGAGGGAGAGTGAGAAAGACAAGACTCATTATTATTCCTCTGAATTAGTAAAGCCAATCAATAAATAACCTTACTATAGTATAGAAGTTAGACTCCTGGAAGAACTTTTTGTTTAAGTGAAATTTAAATTGTAGATTCTCAGTCCTTGTGTACTAACAGAAACACTTCTTTCCAGTCTCTAGTGCCTGCCTTGCACTGTGAAACAAACAAAAAAAGAACTACTTACATGAAAAGTCTATTTAAATGTACCAGTTTCAGGCTAGTTGATGAAAAATTTTATCATTGTATGCAAAAAAATGATATGAAGTAATTTTGTGCTATGCAGTGTACAAGCCTGGGTAGATTTCAGCAACTTAGAAGTACATATGTTTTTGAAAATGTTTGTTTTTCTTTGAAATATGCAGATGCTACAAATGTCTTACATTAAAAGGTTGGATTTTAATAGAAAATTTTACAAAATATCTTCAAGTACAACTCTGGTACATATTGTGAATCCTGTTCTTACCCTTGAAAATGATACAACAAACCATATCCTCCAGACAACTTCAGATAAGCAAAACAATTTGTTCTCAGTTATCCAGTTATTGTAACTTTAGTCTAGTGTATGTACTTTCCTGAAAATTTGAATGAAGTTTTCAGATTTTTTTCGGTTAAACAAGCATAACTTTTTTTCATTAATTAAGTGTAGAACTTTTTGGTTGTTAAACACATGCAGGATTAGTAATTGCCCAAACGCTTAATTAATAATCTAATCTAATCTATTTGCTCCTGTTAACACTAATATTATTTATTTATTCATTGCTATTTATTATCATAGGGCTTAATGTCACCTCAGAGGACCAATAAGGAATGATTGAAATGAAATACTAGGAAGTAGTGTAAATCTCCAAGAGTTTGTCAGCTGTAATAAAGAAATATACACACAGTAGATAAGAGCAGGGGGATGAAATGGAGACATGAATACAGGGAGGAATACATCCTCATTGACTGGAAGACGTTGTATTCTCAACCTGTGTCTACRTTAACAATTAACTTGATAAAACAGAAGCAGATCACAGAAGTTTGATGTAAGATCCCTGCATCTACAGTGTGCGTGGTTAGGGTTTTTACTTTGGTTTAGTTTTTGTCTGCTCTCTGGCCTGAACATTTGATTCAAAGTTGTCCAAAGAACAAGTCACTGGATCTGCCATGATGTCCTGATTCAGGCTGGAACAGAGTTCACACTTCGCTTCATCTGAAAGGAACTTGGTTTACATGCACTAATGCATGTGATTTGCAGTAATGCACAGTAAGAGAGGATGATTAGGGGACTTTCCTCAAAATCACAGTTCTCTGCACTAAAATGCTGACGCATTCCCAGCTTCAGCTTGTACAGCTTAAGAAAAGCATTTCACCTCTGTATGTTCTTAAAGAAACTACCCCAGCCAGATCTAGTCATTGGTATCTCTAGCTACCAGGTGTTTAAACATTGCCAGAAGTCATTCATCCTCCTACACGTAAAAGTACCCCACTGACAAAATAAGACAGTAAAAAAAAGAACTATTAATTTTGCAAGTTTAGATGTCATAGATATGTCAAAGGTAAAACTCTCTTGCATGTACATTAAAAATGCCATATTAGTCATTTTAAGTAAAACTGTTTCTTTTCAGGACTTTTCAGAATAATTACATGCCTTTTCATTTTCTTGTGAATATCAGAGATGTTCAAAGAAAAATCCCCAAACAATCCTGATGAGTAATCCAGGAATAAGGTGATTGTGATAAACAAGGATAATTCACCTGTTCCACTTTTGTGCATATGCTGCAACTTTTTAACTTTACTCACATACATGTAATCAGTAACATTCCACAAGATATATTTTTAAACTTGATCTTGAACTATAATTGGCTTTTTCAGTTTGAAAGACTTGCCTATGAACCAAGACAAAGCGTAGCAAGCACAATTACAAAATTGTTGTGGTTTAACCCCAGCTGGCAACTAAGCACCACACAGCCGCTCGCTCACTCCCCCCTGGTGGGATGGGGGAGAGAATCGGAAGGGCAAAGTGAGAAAACTCGTGGGTTGAGATAAAGGCAGTTTAATAGGTCAAGCAAAAGCCGCACAGGCAAGCAAAGCAAAACAAGGAATTCATTCACTACTTCCCATCAGCAGGCAGGTGTTCAGCCATCGCCAGGAAAGCAGGGCTCCATCACGCATAACGGTTACTTGCAAAGACAAACGCCATCACTCCGAACGTCCCCCCCTTCCTTCTTCTTCCCCCAGCTTTATATGCTGAGCATGACGTCATATGGTATGGAATATTCCTTCGGTCCGTTGGGGTCAGCTGTCCCATCTGTGTCCCCTCCCAGCTTCTTGTGCAMCCCCAGCCTACTCGCTGGTGGGGTGGTGTGAGAAGCAGAAAAGGCCTTGAGTCTGTGTAAGCACTGCTCAGCAATAACTAAAACATCCCTGTATTATCAACACTGTTTCCAGCACAAATCCAAAACATAGCCTCATACTAGCTACTATGAAGAAAATTAACACTATCCCGGTCAAAATCAGCACGAAAATGTAATGAGTTTATATTCAAGTTGCTGTGGCTCTTTTCAAAGATTTTATTATCTATACAAAGGAAAAGCATTTAATTATTATTACTCTCTGGTTTTGATTTTATCAAACCAAGATACAGACTTTCATCTGCTTTTGCAATCCCAACTACTTTTGAGGTCTGAAGAACTGCAGCTATCTGATATACTTCCAAACTTTTTGTGTTGTATCATTTACTAAAGCAGAAACATGATACTTAAAAACCTGCTTTTGATATTTACCTTTACATTTTGTGGGCATTTATTTTACCTTGATAGTAAAACAGTTAAATTGTGTCAACAGATGTTCACTTGGGACTGTCAGTTCTGAAGATTAGGGTGAAAACAAAAGAGAGCACAATTAGGTATGTGGAAATAATTACTGAGACAAATAAAGAAATCACTGTTGGAGGTGGACAGTCCAAAGAACTGATGACAAAGATTTAGAAAAGACAAATATTAGATGAATGCAGAGAGAAATGGTAGAAAAGAAGAGTATGGCCAACCAATGCAGAGGACTTTTTTAAGAGAAGAAGTTTTTATTAGAAAAATCATTAACTGACTTCTTTTTTAGTATTCATTTATCTTAAAAAAAAATGAAAGGAACAGGTGAATTTAAGATACAGAAATAAGCTAAGCTACTCAGCAGCTTTTGAGAAAGGGGAAGTTTAAAGGAATATGAGCTTATAGAAAATTGAATTTTGTGTTTGTTTTGTGATGCAAAAACCCACACAGGCTTAGCGTCCCAACTTTATATCTCAGAAGCAAGTAACATGTATCTTAACATAAATTTTATTTCCTTTGACAAGAAGTAAAAATGTATTTATTCAGATCAATAAATTGTGTGATAATGTCTTCTGAAATTGTGTTCGTATCAGTGAGGACAGTTATAAGAAAATATATGCTGTTTAAATAACACAAACCTAGAGATTAGAAGGATCTGTTTGTTTTTTTTTTTTTAATATAAGAGGATAATCAAAATGCAAATTATAATTTCAACCATAGTATGTACATATTTCAGGAGTCAAAAACATTAACTTCCTCAGACACGGTCAATATTTTTTTATTTTTTTATTCAGGGAAAGTTACAAAATTACTATGTAATACAGATTATGGTCATTTTTGTAGTATGACAGTAGTGCAACTACTTTAAAGGAAGGTTAGCAAAGAGTCTAACTTAGTGATTATGTTATTTTATAGGCTGGGCCTTAGATCCTTTTAATACATAAGATACAATGAAAAATGCACTAGGTTCTTTTCAACCGTACAAGATCAACACTAGTGTAAGTTAGATGGCTCTTCTTGAAATTTTTACAGTAACATGGCATATAAGTCATTTGTGGTAATAAGTATGATGCCTAATCTTATTCATATTTAAATTACTGCAAACTTTAGAGAACTGCATAAGAAAGATTGCAAGCGGGGGAAAGAATCAACCTAATATTTTCTGTCCATGCCAATAATACTCAAGCCACTTAATGTATCATTATTATTACCACTAGAATTACTCAGTTTGCAGTTATAGAAAGTAATGCAGGGATTCATCCTATCTAATCATGACCACCCAGATACAGGCACCTAGAATTGTATGGTAGTAGGAAAAAGGTGATACTTTCTACCTTGACTTCAGTGGGAGGCTCATTCAAAACAAAGAAATTAAAGTACTTCATCATCATAACCATCGTTAGTATTATGGTACAAGGCAGCAGGTCTGTGAAAAGAATATTGTAAATGCAAGAAAATTACATAAGTTTGGAAAGAAATTTAGAAGACAAGAAACTTGGAAGCACTTGGAAGTAAGATCGATTTCTGGCTAACAAACAGACAAACTATAGCATGCTTAGAAAATCTATGCTGAAAGTAGTCAGAAGCTGAGAAAGTATTAGTGCAAGTACCCTATATACTTGCCTTGTGTTTACTCTGTGGTGTCTTTTTCAAGTCACAGTTGAAGACACTACTGAGCTAGATGGACCATTGGTCTGAAGCACTATGAATTTTCATCTCTTCCTAATTTTTTTTTTTTTTAATAGTTTTTGTGAAGGACTTGTTCTAGATTTTTTCAGTTAAAGCATATCCCTAAATACCCATACAGAAATATTTAGCACAAATAAATCATGTCATTCCTTAAAGGGCATAACTGTAGAAATGTTTTTTAGCTTTCATCTCTTCAGATGGATTAAAGTTTTACTGTTGCTTTTTGTTTTGGTGGCGTTTGTTTGTTTGTTTGGGAGTTTTGGTTTTTTGTTTTTGTTTTTGTTTTTATTTGAAAGAATAAATACACAATGAAATCTGGTGTAAGAACCAGATATTTCAGACTCAGGTAAATACTTGATAAGGTTGATGATGTGAGATCCCTCCTATTGAACTCCTAAGTCTTCAGTATAGTTGGTAAGACAGAACATAATATTATTTGTATGCTATGACATGTGAATTGTTGAATTATGGCCTTGTTTTCTCAGCATTTCCATTTAAGTAGACCAATAAAGAAGAAATAGAGGGGAAGTAAGCTCACACATAGTGCCTTCAAGCAGCAACATAAATCTAGTTTAAACTTCCTCAGCCACTTATACCAAGAATGAAATCTCCAATTATATTAATCAACTCTTCAGAAACAGTTCAGAAGTGTCTTGTCACCCAAAAAGTCATGAATCACACAAAATATTTGCCAGCCTGTCAAGGGGGAAAAGATTAATGTTTTCTCCTAAATAGCTTTCAGGTTCAAGTCAAAGCTGTGATTTTGGAAGGGGAGGCAGAGAATAGGATGGACTATGTTGTTCTTGCTTTTTTATTGTTTGATGGTGTTTTCTTCACTCTGCCTTAGCACACTTGATGACAGTGTCTGTAGGTTCAGAGGAATATGAGTCAATAGATGACCACAGTGATTTGTGAAGAAATTGCAGTACTTGCTAATATAAGAAAAGAGCATCTGCAGACAACAGGATAGGAGTGAATTGTGGTTGTTACTTAGTGCCTGTTGCAGGTGCATTTGACATCTCTGACTTACTCCCTTTGGCAGAATGATGTTCCTGTACTCAAAGGGGTCTTGTGAAAGCTCATTTTTCTACAAAGAATAGAAAAAAAAAAAAAAAAAAAGTGAGTGATAAATAATAGAACTAGCATACTCCACTTGCTTAAGTGCTTCTATAATGAGACTAACCGTAACAATACTGACTAAAAACAAATTTCGTAATGGAAACAGTGATAAGTTATAGCTCCACTTCCAGAGCTTGGATGACTACTAAGCCCCACGTGGATATTCTGGCAATATCCTAAGTCAATATCTGAGAGAAACTTCAGAGCACACCAGCTCTCTCGTCTTCCTTTACAGAACAGGATTTCAGAAATTCAGTCAGGAGTTCTCAGTGCTAAGATTAAGTACTTGGTCTGGAAATTTTGAGGATCAGGCCTCTAGGATTTGCAGTGGAGTAAACCACAGGAGGTAAGCTCAACCTGGACAGAAAAAAAAGGACATTGAAAGTAATTCACACATTATATTGATATTTTTACATGATAATTTTTCCTAGATTCTTCCATCAGCTCTTTAATTAATACATAACTGTTTTAAATGTTGACAGTGCCATAAAGTTCTTTGAATTAAAGTACCCTCTGAGTCATTAGCATGTGTCCTGGGTAACATGATTGTATTTTCCTGTATAATTTCATAGATACATATTTCATGACTTCTTCTACTTCTTTCAAATGGAGTTTGTAAGTAAAAATGTAACCATAAGCAGTAGTAATAATTATTAATTAGTTATTCATTAGTTGTTTGCAATTAAAGATGTGTTTTCTATGTAAATGTAAATGTAAATAATGAAGTAATCTCAACTAAATTAGTGAGGTTTTTTTTTTCCTTCAAAGGAAAAAGACATCTTTTTTTGCTTGCTTTCAGTTATAGCTTAAAGATTATTTTGTGAACTTGAAAGTCTGACATTTTTCACTATTTATGTTACATGCAACAAGAATTCAGAGTTCTCTTTTGTAGTCTGCAGCAAAGTCTTTTCAAGTGGCATTTTGCTATAAACAATATTAATGAGTTGAGAATTTTGAACTGGAAAAAAAGTCATAAAATAACCTGTCCTAACTACATTAAAGAAACAACTCTAGTGCTAAACCTCCAATTGCATGTGGTGAAAGTCTGTTGATGAGAGCATAGAGAGCACAGGTAGAGATATTCTTCCTATCATGATCTATTCATCCTGCATGAGAGCCTGAGAAAGTAAGTTTTCTAATGAACTGTATGGGCTCAATCCAATTATTATTGAAATTAACAGAAACACTCCACTGATTTTGACAAGAGATGAATCGTGCTTTAAAGTCATAAAATAGAAGAGTTTGTGATGTCAAGTGTTGCATGAAAATACGAAAAGAGTTTAGGTGTCCTAAATTAGCCATAAGTTAAATATAAGTCACTAACTCCAGGAGTGCAATTTGGAAAACTTTACTTAATTGCGACTAGTGGAAGATCTTGCAGCTATTCCCTGAGATTTCAGTGAAAGGAATTCCTTCCTAAGAGTTGACACAACACAAACACAGAACCTGTTGTGTAAAACACAGACTCTGCCCTGACTCTCTCTATGCTGTACAAGGCACGTCTCACCTACATTCTCTAAGCAATGCCCTCAACCCCCTATCCTTTTGTCCTGGTTTCGGCTGGGATAGAGTTAATTTTCTTCCTACTGCTGTGTTTTGGATTTAGTATGAAATGAATGTTGATAACACACTGATGTTTTTAGTTGTTGCTAAGCAGTCTGCTAGTCAAGGACTTTTCAGCTTCCCATGCTCTGCCAGGTGCACAAGGAGCTGGGAGGGAACATAGCCTGGACAGCTAGCCCAACTGGCCAATGGGGTATTCCATACTGTGTGACATCATACTCAATACATAAATAGGAGGCGTGGTCCAGGAAGTAGCGATCGCTGCTTGGGTATCGCTCAGCGGGTGGTGAGCAATTGCAYTGTGCATCACTCATTTTGTATATTCTATCATTATTATTATTATTATTTTCGTTATTTTCCCTTCCTTTTCTCTTTTATTAAACTGTCTTTATCTCAATCCACAAATTTTACTTTTTTTTTTTCCGATTCTCTCCCCCATCCCACTGAGGGGAGGGGGGAGTGAGCGAGCGGCTGTGTGGTGTTTGACTGCCTGCCGGGTTAAACCACAACAGTCCTTTTTGGCGCCCAACGTGGGGCACAAAGGGTTCAGATAACGACACATCTGACCTGACCTGTTAAAACAGATTTGTTATAAGCATTCATTACATCAGTTTAGTAGTCTCTGGTCACAATGGTTGGTTGGTTCATTTGCTCTCAGAGTGGTTGGATCTGGTTTTGGAGTTGGGTTATGTTAACACCTTAGTGGCTCTACATACTGCTTTATCGGTGTTTTCGTGCTGTTTATCACCTCTGGGAGATGGATTAAGGTGATCGCTTTGCTATACTGTGTAACACTGGCTTATATTATGATAAAAGTATTGGTCATGAGATTGTACTCAGCATTGTTGTCATCTCTGTACTTCTGGAGCTATGTCTCGGAAACTATTAGTAACTACACTTTTTACCTCCTCTCCTCAGAGAGSCAACCTATGGGGGAGACACCTTCCTTCACCTTCACCTTCTCCTCCAGGCTGATTACAATAGCTCTTGAGGATTTTGAATATCCTTGGGATGTTCAAACCAGCATGTTCCATTCCTTCCATATTCCGGGAGTTCCAGCAATTCAAAGAGGATATGTCCTACTCTCCACCTGTACGGACCAGTATCTCAGCTATTAGGAGTCAGCGTTCTTCTGCTCAAGAGAGAGGATATAGAAGGTATACACCAYGGGGCAACCTGTGGTTTTACCTGCGTGACCACGGAGAAGACATGAGGAAGTGGGATGGGAAACCTACCTCGACCCTAGAGGCACGGGTACGTGAGTTGCAAGGAAAAACAATCRYACAAGGGGGTTCTCCCAGGAAAAYTGCTGCTCCAGTTTCCAGAAAACACCTGTCTCATGACAGTCCACTTTCCAGTGAACAATTCCCCAGACAGAGTAGATGKGTTGATCTCACTTCAGATTGCAATGAAGAAATTCTTGACTCGTATTCACAAGAACTGAGTAACAAATACTATGACCGGAACTAGAGGGGCCCTGCCTCCAGCCAGGTGGAGGAAAGGGACAACCGGGTTTACTGGACTGTGTGGATTCGGTGGCCTGGCACATCAGATCCACAGGAGTATAAGGCTCTCGTAGACACCAGTGCACAGTGTACCCTAATGCCATCAAGCTATGAAGGGGCAGAACCCACCTGTATTTCTGGAGTGACAGGGGGGTCCCAAGAGCTGACTGTATTGGAGGCCAAAGTGAGCCTAACCGGGAAGGAGTGGCAAAAGCACCCCATTGTGAGTGGCCCAGAGGCTCCGTGCATCCTTGGCATAGACTACCTCAGGAGAGGGTGTTTCAAGGACCCAAAAGGGTACCACTGGGCTTTTGGTATAGCTGCCTTGGAGACGGAGGAAATTAAACAGCTGTCCACCTTGCCGGTCTCTCGGAGGACCCTTCTGTTGTGGGGTTGCTGAGGGTTGAGGAACAACAGGTGCCGATCACTACCACAACGGTGCACTGGCAGCAATATCGCACCAACCGAGACTCCCTGATTCACATCCATAAGCTGATTTGTTGACTGGAGAGCCAGGGAGTGATCAGCAAGACTCGCTCACCCTTTAACAGTCCCATATGGCCAGTGCAAATGTCTAATGGAGGGCGGAGACTAACAGTAGATGATCGTGGCCTGAACAAAGTCACGCCATCGCTGAGTGCTGCTGTGCAAAACATGCTTGAACTTCAATACGAACTGGAGTCAAAGGCAGCCAAGTGGTATGCCACCATTGATACTGCTAATGCCTTTTTCTCAATCCCTTTGGCAGCAGAGTGCAGGCCACAGTTTGCTTTCACGTGG
>JAYKAV010000341.1:77749-121156 GCA_035582835.1 Phoebastria nigripes | reverse complement strand
TCCCCCATCCCACTGAGGGGAGGGGGGAGTGAGCGAGCGGCTGTGTGGTGTTTGGCTGCCGGCCAGGTTAAACCACGACACCATTTTATATTGGGAATAACTCTTCTTAAGACTTAATCTGCCCAACACACGGCCACTTTGTATTAGTGGACTGTATTCATTTTTGAATTCTTGGATCTAGAGAGTTCCCACTTCATCAAAAAGTCCTACATGTACTTTGCATAATGTGCTGCTATCTGTACCATTTCTCTGAGTTCTGACTCTTTTTCTCCAGGCTTTAAGGGCATCCAGCTCTTCCTGTGTAATATCACAATCTTTATTTTAATGGTGTTTTTCAACCCAGCATCTCTGGCAACTTTTTAGCATGCTCATGCTCTTTGCGATGAAGTCATTAATACTAATTGCATGCTTTTCATGGGAAAACAGATTTATTATGCAACCACTGTTCTCTAAATAGAACGCACAGTGCTCTTGATTTTAACAACAACCTGCAGCCAACATTCACAGTCAATAACAATTTGCAGATAAAAATCAATCAGCCATACTTGACTGGGCTGTATAACTGTCCTACCATGCTTAACTAGGCTTGTAAAATCACTGCTTATCCAAAATTCCTGCTGCTTTTATTTACATAATCTTTTTCCCTTCTCTTTTTGTTAGTGATTTGAATACTCATGAAAGTGAGCAATTTCTTAAACCAGAATTAAGACTGAAGCTAACATTCTATTATATGTCAAATTTTCAATCTTTATCCCTAAAGGAAAAAAACACTTAAAAATGTAAGTGTTTCTTTTCAGAAAAGGATGCTTCTGAGGCTTTCAAACATTTTGAAAACTATTAGAAAAAAAGACTTATCAGATGTTATTTTAAAACCCCTTTATCATTGACTTCCTGATTATTTTACAAAATTATTTTATGTGCATGAAACTCATTGTATATTCAAAATGCCTGGGCTTGTACTGGACTCTGCTGTGATAAGAAGGTACTTTTTACTACTTTGTTTCTGGGGTGTGACACAGGAGATTTTAAAAATCTATGAAATCAATCACATGATTTTTGTAAAAGCGTTTTGAGATATACAGCTGAAAATAGCTGTATAACAGTCAAGTGAGTTTATATACATCCCATACTACACCAAGGAGAGAAGACCCTAATTTAACATTTTTATGAGAACAAGGAAGTGGAAAAGATGCATGAAAGAAAATCCAGAAAGGCCTTAAGTGCAAAGACTGATCATTTTTCCCAAGCTCCATCAGGAAGCAAGAAGCATTGGGAAAAAAATCATCCTGCTGTGTTGTAAGTTGAGGCTTGCTTGCCAAGTTTTACCTTTTTTATACACTTTGTGGAACAAGTCAAAAAAGATTTTCTTCTATGAGTCGTCACTAGGGAAATGGCATCTGCTGTGGTCTGCTGTCTCTGAAGTGAACGGATACAGATACAACCATTTTCTTTCTCCTCTTTCTCTGGAGTTACCTCTAGATCCAAGGGGTAAAACTTGCACAGAAATCAAAACAGTATTGTCCTGGTTTCAGCTGGGATAGAGTTAATTTTCTTCATAGTAGCTGGTATAGTGCTGTGTTTTGGATTCAGGATGAGAATAATGTTGATAACACACTGATGTTTTASTTGTTGCTAAGTAGTGCTTACACTAGTCAAGGACTTTTCAGCTTCCCATGCTCTGCCAGGTGCACAAGAAGCTGGGGGAGGGCACAGCTAGGACAGCTGACCCAAACTGGCCAAAGGGATATTCCATACCATATGACATCATGCTCAGTATATAAACTGGGGGAGTTGCCCAGGGAGCAGCGATGGCTGTTTGGGGACTGGCTGGGCATTGGTCAGCGGGTGGTGAGCAATTGCATTATGCATCACTCATTTTGTATATTCTATCATCATCATCATTATTATTATTTTCCCTTCCTTTCCTGTTCTATTAAACTGCCTTTATCTCAATCCACGAACTTCACTTTTTTTTTTTTATTKTCTCCCCCATCCCACTGTGGGGGCAGGGAGTGAGCGAGCGGCTGTGTGGTGTTTGGCTGCCTGCCGGGTTAAACCACAACAAGTATAAACGCTGAAGTTAAGCATAAGTTAAAGTACCCTGCTGGATATGAATCAGAGTACACAACACTTTGCAGAATGGGATTTTAAAAAGACTATTTTTGGAGGAGAAGTACCACTGCAGGGAAATGCTCAGCCACCTGAGCCTTATTTCTCCCTGCATCAGCCATGAGAACTAGGAATTTACTGTGCTCTCATTCTGGGGTCCTCAGCCAGCTGCAGAAGCAGAGGGTTTGCCTTGCTGGAACAGCTGAACACCACATAGCTCTTTCAACATTGTGTCTCTGAGAATATACTATAACTAATGCTTCAGAGGAAAGTATTATCCATAATACCAGATATCTTGGGAACAATTACTTTTACTTGTCGGGGGAAGTGAGGACTTAATGTCCTAAACAATAAGGAAGAATGATATCTTCCATAGGGAGTTTTGCAGGTTAGTTGCACTTTGCACAAAAAAGTATTCCCCTGAACCGTCTCAAATATATTACTCTTACTGTCTATGAATGCTTTCCCATATTTATATTATGGGAAGGGCACTGGACTAACCTTCTTTTTAGAATTTCTAATTTAATATATATCTTTACCATAGCAGCTTTCACTTTCTTAAAAAACCTATCCTCCTCCACCCCCTTCAAACTAATTAGTCCTGCTGCTTTTAATCTTTCCTTGTAGGGAAGTTCTTCATCTTCTTGACTTCAATAATTTTCATTGCCCTTCTTAGGACTTTTTGTATATGTGAGAAGTTTTAAATTGGTCCCTCTGATATGCAATGCTTTGCATTTCTCCATGTTGAATTTCAGCTGCCATTATGTAGCCTAATTGCAAAACAGCTTCAGAAAGTCTTTCCTCCTTCTGCCCAAATCTTGTCAAACCTAAATGATTTCTTCCTTATAAAGCCTTATGACAGGGTTGTTTCTGTTTGAATGAATCAATGAGGAACATTAGAGAACTAAGAGGAAGACCATGTCTTTGATTACAGAGTAGAAAATAATCAGAGGATAGTAATTTCTGTGTACTATTTTACTGTGCAAGAGAATGTGAAAGCAACTGAGAGATAATACAAGCTCAATATAAAAGAAAAGGGTTTTCTCTCCCCGCCCCTCTGAATTTAGAAGAATGTGTCTGTTGTTATACATCTTCATTGCAAGATGTGATGGTGGAAGGTTCTGAAACTTTCCTTCRAGTTCCTCCAGTGACACTTGATCACACCAAAACTGAAAATATTCTTCATATCTGTAACACATTATAAATACATTTACACACACATACACACACACACAAGAGAGAGGAGGAAAAAAAGATAATTAATTAGTTTATCTAGAGAAATGGCACAAGGCAATCCCGCAGTAGGTGTCAAGAAATTTTTTTCTCATGTCTTGATGAAAAACACAGAGAAAATATTTTGAATACATGAGATATACCTCCAAACTTGTCAAAAAAAGGCACAATTTTTCAATAAAAATATTTAGATAGGATTATGAATTTCAGAAATAAATGACAGTTTCTCATCGTATTGTACAAGATACATTTTCCATGACTTGCCATGGAAGAAAATGCTTATTTCTACAATGCATTTTAAGGATAGACCTGACATTACATTTGAGCCCATATTCTCCTATAAAACCTTAGGTGCACAACCTCATGGCAAACTTATTGGCAGGTTCTGCCTTGAAATTCAAGGTCAGTTTGAGAGGTCTCTCCTCAGACACAAGTTGTAGAGAAAGAATTTACTGGCAAATGTTCTAATTGCTATAGCTTTTATCAGAAATGTTTCAGAGAGCTTAGTGATATGTTCAGAAACTACTACTGAATATTGGCAACTTGATTTGCTAAGAATTAGGAATCTATTTCAGACAGAATACTCCCAAGAATGTTTAAAGGTTGCAAGGGAACAGAAATCCTTTATCAATAACTAATGTTTGCAAATTCAGTTTAATTTGTTTGTTTCTGTAAATAATTCACACTGGTAAAACCATTCCTCTTCACTTAGGAAGGGCCAGCCTAGGAATTACACATATAATTTTGCCTGTGGTTCTATAGATTTCTACAAATATCAGCAGTTTTCTCTTGCAAACTGTAACTCCAACAGTCATTTGATAACATATAGAAACTGTTTCTTTCACTGAGATTACTTTCCATCTTCTTTTCCCACTGAAAGAGGTTGTTACCATCCAGTGACTATTTCCAAGTACTTCCAGTTTAGGATTAACTTTTATTTAAATTCTATATTCCTGTCAGAAATCTCGTCAAGGAATGATTTCTCCCACAGCTTTAATTTTACCTTCAACTGTTGCATAGTTTATATTTCTATTGACATCAGCTAGGTAATGTTTCTTTTCTAGCGAAGCTACTTAAATCAGTGGAAGTCTATTAGAGAAAACTTATTTAAACAAGATAATCTGAGAGACAAATCCTAATCATCAGCTTTACTGTAAGTTTTCTGTTTTACATATTCAAAAGTTATGTGTAAGGGAAAAAACATTATCAATCCCTTTTACTATAAGCCTCATCCCATCCAGTGCTCACAAAAAAATGTAGTATCAAAGTTTGAATTTATGTTACATGCATCAAATTATGGCAACATCTTAGAATCATAGAATCATAGAATCGTTTATGTTGGAAAAGACCTTTAAGATCATTGAGTCCAACCGTTAACCTAGCACTGCCAAGTCCACCACTAAACCATGTCCCTAAGTGCCATATCTACACGTCTTTTAAATACCTCCAGGGATGGTGACTCCACCACTTCCCTGGGCAGCCTGTTCCAATGCTTGACAACCCTTTTGGTGAAGACATTTTTCCTAATATCCAATCTAAACCTCCCCTGCTATCGTTTGTTACTTGGGAGAAGAKACCAACACCCACCTGTCTACAACCTCCTTTCAGGTAGTTATAGAGAGCAATAAGGTCTCCCCTCAGCTTCCTTTTCTCCAGACTAAAGAGTCCCAGTTCCCTCAGCCGCTCCTCATAAGACTTGTGCTCTAGACCCTTCACCAGCTTCATTGCCCTCCTTTGGACACGCTCCAGCACCTCAATGTCCTTCTTGTAGTGAGGGGCCCAAAACTGAACACAGTATTCGAGGTGGGGCCCTCACCAGTGCCGAGTACAGGGGGACAATCACTTCCCTACTCCTGCTGGCCACACTATTTCTGATAAGGCCAGGATGCCGTTGGCCTTCTTGGCCACCTGGGCACTCTGCCGGCTCATATTCAGCCGGCTGTCAACCAGCACCCCCAGGTCCTTTTCCGCCAGGCAGCTTTCCAGCCACTCTTCCCCAAGCCTGTAGCGTTGCATGGGGTTGTTGTGACCCAAGTGCAGGACCCGGCACTTGGCCTTGTTGAACCTCATACAATTGGCCTTGGCCCATAGACCCAGCCTGTCCAGATCCCTCTGTAAAGCCTTCCTACCCTCAGGCAGATCAACACTCCCGCCCAGCTTGGTGTCGTCTGCAAACTTACTGAGGGTGCACTCGATCCCCTCGTCCAAATCATGGATAAAGATATTAATCAGAACTGGCCCCAATACTGAGCCCTGGGGAACACCACTTGTGACTGGCCGCCAGCTGGATTTAACTCCATTCACCACAACTCTTTGGGCCTGGCCATCCAGACAGTTTTTTACCCAGTAAAGAGTACCAAGCCATGAACAGCCAGTTTCTCCAGGAGAATGCTGTGGGAAACAGTGTCAAAGGCATTACTAAAGTCTAGGTAGACAACATCCACAGCCTTTCCCTCATCCACTAAGAGGGTCACGTTGTCATAGAAGATCAAGTTGGTCAAGCAGGACCTGCCTTTCATAAACCCATTGTATGCAGTGGTCATAAGTTGTAGCAAGGGAAACTCCAATGGAGATGGGGTGAGGGTAAGGATCAAAACGAGGCTGACTCAGCACTGACACTAGTTACCAAGCAAAGTTTTGGATGCTTCACACCTGGAGATTTGCTCCACTGAGCTCACACTAAGCAATTTGCTCAAACTTTGAAGTTCGCCTGCTTTTACCAGCAGTACGGTTTGATCATCTCCAGAGGTCCCTTCCAAATGAACTGCACTGTGGTTCTAAACACCCACAAATTTTGACTGGCCATGAAAACTGTAGGAAAGTTGTAAGTCTTGCTGAACATTTTTGAAGTTGTATTTTAAAGGGTCAATGTTGATCCAGAATATCAGCTGGGGCTGCCGGGACTTTTTTGTTTTGACACGTGTGACACTAATGTGGTCACATGGCTTTTGGCTGGTGCAATGTTGGTGACGTGTTTTTGAACTTGCCTGCGAAAAACACTTGCACACCAACATACTATGCCCACCAAACTGGAGATCCCAGAAGACTGAGAAACCCCAGAGGACTGTGAAAACTCAGAGGCCCAGTGAGGCTTATGAGATACCTGACAGCTCAGGGTCAGCCATTTTGGGGGCTGCAAAACTGCAGGGACCTAAAAGCAAAACTTTCAGATATGAAGTTTAATAATCTCCCTAGCTAAACAGCTGGTAATGGGCAGCCTTTTGGGACTGCACTTGTAAACTTGAATACCTAAGATCTTTTTCTATTTTAGCCATTAGTTTACAGACTCAGAGGTATAACTTGGAAATTTTTATTACATTCTGAGATATTTAAACACATTGTATTTCGGTTGCCTTGCCCGTTTTATTTTAATGGCAGCGCATATTACAGACATAAACGCCGTTCCAGTATGGGTGATCATTACCTGTTGTACATTGCAAGAATACAAGACTTTAAAATCAGCAAAATATGCTGCTCAATTTGTGTATTAGAGAACTCTTACCTCTGCGTACCCATGATACCTTGCTGTACTTAAACTAGTCTTACATGGGTGACTAATAAAAAGATTGCAAAAAACTTGGACTTTAATTATTATGACAAAAAATTCCATAGTCATTGTCAGCACAGGCTCATGCTATTTTTGTTTCTTTAGAAACAGATGTTTTCCTTAGTTCAAAGACTCTGAAGTGAGAAACACTTCATGCAAAGGAATTCCTGAATTCGGTTATGTATCTGCAAAATTTTATTTATTAGTTGTTACAGTACATATATTTTCTCTGTCTACATGTATTTTGCTTTTTGTATTTTATAGTGTCCAATGGAAATATTACATTCTTCCAATCATAACAGAAATTTTGTTAGCTTACATCAAGGAAACGATCTAAGCTTCACATTTTGAAAAAATCAAACTAATTTCAATTGAAAGGACCAAAGGAATGTTTGAGTTAGTCTTCTGTGGAAAAGAAATGATCATTACATAGATACCTTGTCTCATGCACCTGCACGGCTGGAATCTCTCAGCAGTCTTTTTCTTGTTCCACCAAGCATCCCTTGAGCTCTGACTTCAGAGCCTTTATCTCATTCTATTTGCTTCCCGATAGACTTCCACTACATTTGTGAATTAGCTATCTTGTGGAAACAACTGCCTTTTATAAAGCAAAAAGGGAATTTTACAGGACAGACTAGAATATCTCATCTGGATGCCAGCAAATGAAGCAATTGGAGGAACCAGAACACTGACCAGGCTGCTAGTAAGTATCTATTTAGATTAATTGGGAAACTCAATCAATAATTAGGGCATTAACTGCCAATATCTATACACATTTTAGCTTCTGAGCTCACAGGCAGCCTCTTTTTCTGCAACAAAATTGCCTTTAGTCCTTAAAGTTTCCATCAGTTTAATGAAGGATTTATCCTCTACAGTCCATGGCCATTGCAGGTGTTAGAGGGTCTGTTTGCCTCCCATGGCTGTGCCTGAACAGCTAATCAGAAAAC
The DNA here is from genome assembly GCA_035582835.1 of Phoebastria nigripes. Classification (NCBI taxonomy): domain Eukaryota; kingdom Metazoa; phylum Chordata; class Aves; order Procellariiformes; family Diomedeidae; genus Phoebastria; species Phoebastria nigripes. Next base: position 113,320 of record JAYKAV010000341.1, on the reverse strand, counting down.
AGCTGCTGAAAAATACTGTCCCTGAAGCAGGACAAGGGCAGCAGATGGAGCAGGTTTGGTTTTTTTCTAAGGATGTTTCTGAAATGCCACCTAGGTGTTACTACAGAAAGCATCTCAGAGCAAATGACTGCCTATCAGGGAAAGTATGTACAAGGGTTTGCTGCAAAGGAACACAGAGGGGAAAAAATGGAGCTGTTCTGCACTGCTCAACACAGAGGCTGTGAGCTGCAAGTCAGGTGAGTGTGTGACTCAGTGTTTCCCTTGGGAATAAAGAATTATAGAGCCCATGGTTTGGGCAGATCCCAGACTGTACAAGAGGGCCTCTGGGACCAGGGGCATAACATTGACTTCTCTAATGTTGAAGTGATTTATCCTCCAAAAGCAAGACTACATAGAATATTCTGCAGAGGTGCAAGTTCATGCATAGTAGCCTTTGGTCTTCTCAAGCCAGCATCATCCAAAAGACACATTAGGAGAGAAGAATCTTACATGTTTAGCAGCTGGGCCGTGCAGAAACATTCGTGGTGTCTGAACCATTTCAGTACAGCTTTCACCTCACTCAGCTTTTACTGAGGCTGCCATGATGGCTCATTACTGAGACTTCCAAAAAAGACTTATCCAGTAACTAAATTAATGTCTTTTTTTTTTCAAATTCAAATATAGCTAAAGATACAAAACATTACTTTTCAGGAAGGACCATACTATGCCCTGTTCTGGGCTAACCTATATTTATTCATGTGGACGATGCTTTTGAAGATCAGATTCTATGCCTGAAAAATGGGGGCTACAATTATGCTTGCATATTGCTTTTGAATCATAGTCTTGGAAAGGTATGTTATGCACAGTATAGGAATAGGTTAAAAAAAGGATATGCCATAAAACAAGTATCTAATAAAGCAGGCGACTAACTAGCTGTCTCTGCCTACAGATTCTCTCCCTCCTTCCCCTTCAAACCCCACAAGGGGACTTTTCTTTAGGTTTCCACATTGTTTTGTGATTATACTTGGGACATTTTTTATCTACATAAATGCTGCCTTTTGAAAATTTTGTCTTTGGAAACTGTTTCCTAGCAACAATGTATTTATCATTCTCAGGCAAGGAAATGACATATTGCCATTTAGATACACTAATTGTCATCTTTTTTTTTTTTTTTCCAGACAAGGAAATAACATGCACTCAAGGCAACATTAAATTAGAAAGAACAGAGTTAAAAAGGAATAATGGCAAACACAATTGGAAAAAACCTAATCATGTTTATTTGCATATGATAATGGAGTTTCTTCCCAGCAAGGTTGATGCTGATATATCAAAACAAACTAATAGTTCCCAGAGACCTATAAAAATAATTCATTATTTTCAAAAAGTAACGATGTAGAATAAGGTAAATTTAATGGTTCTTTCCTATAACTCTGAAGATATTTTCTAATCGAAGTATACTTCATCTTTCTTTGTTAACATCAGCTACGTGTCCTCTGCTTCTATCTGATGCACGCAAAGAGAAGAGAAGAGCTACTCGTATTACCAGCTAGTGACTATAGGTCTTTAATTCCAGTGATAGATGTCATACAGTAACTGTCAGAGATTAACCTGCCAGTTACCTTGTGTGGGAGGTCATTAGGATGGCATTTTGTCACTTTTTACTCCATGCTTCCAATGCACCCATTTTAAAATATTTTCTCAGCATGAACTTCAGTAACATTTAATGAATTAGACTTTAGAAAATATTTAAGATTATTCTTCACACTTTGTTACAAAACAGGTGAAAGAATATTATCACGATGCCTTATATTGAAATGAGACCATTTTGCTGTTCTGGTAACTGAGGATGCTCAGCAGGATGGCTGTCCTAAACGGTTCTGCAAAACTCTGTGTACGCATGTGGCTGAGTGCAAATATTCTCTGAAGAAATAGTGGAGAACAATTCCTCTAATGCAAAAAATACTACTAGAATCAATAGCATGATAAGAATGTTTATTCAGAAATCTATAGATATGCATGGTTTATTATGCTTTGTATTACACTTTCCTGTATATTGGCACCAGACTGGATGTACATTACTTGAAATCATTTGATGTTAAGTGTTCAGCTGTGTCATACTGGACTTTGAGGTTTGTATTTCCTCTTTTTTCCCTGAGCTTCCCTGTCCTTTTAGTGATCAATGAGGCAACCAATTTAAGTGCGTAGGCATTGAAGGCAAAATACATTGTGGGACTAGTGGGAGAAAACAAATTGATTTTAAATGAGTGGACAAAATTCATTATTGGTGGAAGAACAAATATTATTTCTATATTTCTTTTTAATTACACGAATCATCACTTACAAACTGTGCTCAGAATACTAGCTTGACTGCTGCATAGCCAGAAAATTAACTAAAAAATGTTAAATAACTTTCATTTAACAGTGAAATTTTGTATTTAAAACCGCCCATAAATATTTCCATCAACCTTTTGTCATGATACTTTTGATCAGAGAAGCAGGAAGAAAATTAAAGCAGAAGTCAGCTGTGAATTTTGAACCCCTATCCATGAATAGACCAATTTAAAAAATCAGTACCGAAAAATTATTTATTGTATGTTTAAACTCGAGCAGCTTTGTAAAATACGGAAAGTACTTCACAATAGCAGTGTAAAAATCTCTCCTATTCTGAACTTGATGTTGAAGAAATAAATAATAGCAATAGTTGCCTATAAAAAACAGAGCCTACAGTGCTGTTTTTAGCGTATTTTCATAGTTTTATGGGGTAGGAAGCAGCAGTTCTCAAATAAAAATCCGTTTTGTTAATAAGCAGACACACTGATACTGTGAAAGGCAATTCCACGTACTCAAGTAGTGTTTACCTAGAAATCAATAAAAATTTACTAATGTCAAACTATTTTTTGTGTTCCAAGACCCATAACAGCGCCAAGACATAAATTTAGTTTTGCTCTGGTGTAACAACGTGACCGAGCACCCCTGAGCTGCGGGAGTGGGGCAGAGTGGGGAATGGGGAATGGTGCCCCTGCACAGCACTGGCACTATCGTCTGTCTGTGGGCTCCAAGATGTCCATGTAGGCAGGCTTGATTTTCTGCAACTTGTCACATAGTTTTGCCACTTCTGCTGCAAAACAAGGTGAAGCTTATTCCCTGTTCTCTTCCTCTGTGGCCTCAGACCCACAATGTTTCCTTTCTCTGTCTGCATCTTCTCTTCATGTTGAACTCTTCTCCCTGGTATCCAGTGATAGGATGCGTGGGAATGGTTCAAAGCTGCATCAGGGGAGGTTTAGACTGGACATTAGGAAGCATTTCTTTACTGAGAGGGTGGTCCAACACTGAGACAGGCTTCCTAGAGAGGTGGTTGATGCCCCAAACCTACCAGTGTTTAAGAGGCATTTGGACAATGCCCTTAATAACATGCTTTAACTTGGTCAGCCCTGAATTGGTCAGGCAGTTGGACTAGATGGTCATTGTAGGTCCCTTCCAACTGAAATAGTCTATCCTATCCTATCCTATCCTATCCTATCCTATCCTATCCTATCCTATCCTATCTATCTTTTCAGCCATCTTCTCATAAAGTTAAATTTGTTAATTTTGTACACCCTACAGGCATGATCAAAAAAAGGCAGTGATACTAGCACCTGTAATTTCTTGATGTAAGTCACCTGTCTGCTTTTGACTATAATGGAGCCTCAGCAACAAGTTTCACAAAGCAGATGGTAGGAAGTGATCTGAAGTCTGGCAGGACATTTGTTTAAATAAGTACTAAAGGGAAATTTCCATTACCTCCTTTATTCAGTATATTTCTCTCATATCTAATGTTATTAATCAAATAATTTTAAAAGATAATTTATGACCTGTATTTTTTCCACATACAGTCTTTGCATATGAAATGGGAGTTGCTTTGACATGACACATTTCAATTCCTTGACTGCATACGCTAACAGTTAGTGTCAGGCTTCTGATTCAAATCCTTAAAATTACAATTTTGAAATTGGCCTTCTGGCTTTGCAGTGCTCAATAACAACTTGTTCTTTTGATGAACGTTATTTCATTTAAGTTTATCTGTTAGAAGATTCATGGAAAAGGGAAGGCCTGAGCAGAGTCAAAGTGAATAATTTAAAAACTGAAGATGTTTGCAGAACATGTTCTGCAGTGCTCCCCCAGCTCCACCTGAGATGTTGCTTTAGTGTTTCGAGGACATTGTTAGATGATAGTGTGCAAGGAAAGGAGAGCTGTTTGGAAAATGAGTGAGAGAGACATGAAAACTACATAAAAGAAAGACGATTTTGAATTTTAATTCTTCTGTAGCAATGTTTCAAGTGGGTTGATGGACAGATAGAAAAAGACTTAAAAAACCCCACTTGTTCTAGCTAAGAAAAGATGGCATTGAAAATTTGATACAACATTACAGAAATTGCCACATAATGAGCGATTGAGTTTATAAAATCTTATACGAACCCAGTAAACTAATAAAAATAAATGAATCACAAGCTCCAAATCACTTATTATCAAGTTTGTGCTTTTATACATGAAGTGGGAAAAACAATGGTTACACAGAATAAGTCATTTATGTAATTGAATGATCTTCATTGGCACATATGCATAAGCATATGTGTGCAGAGTGAAGGGAGCTTAAAGAAATACAGACAATGCAATTTAATGGAAATTGCAATCTTTATAATCCTAGTGATTACTAACATAATAATATCTGGTGTCAGGATGAAGCTAGAACCAAAAAGGTCTTGGCAGAACAACCTGGTTTAACTTTACCCCAGACTTAGAATAGAATCCCCATAATTTCTTGGAGCTGATGCCAAAATTACACTGTGTTGTATTACTCCATTCATTTTCATGGCAGCTGACAGACAGGAAGAAAAAGTCTCTTTGAAACGTGTTTTTTTCCCAAATTTAACTACAACAGGAATTGCAGAATTCTTGAGAAATCTTCACTCTAGTTGAAGTATTTTCATAATAAGTATTCTAGAGCTGATGGATTTCTGAGACTAGAATTCTACTCTTGCTTCTTTCCTAAGTGCGTAGAGAGAAAATAGCCATGTAAGAGGTGCCTGAGCCAACCCGCCTGCAGAGTGCATCAAGGATGGCTGATGGGGGATTCTGTGTATTGAACAATCTATTTCAAAAATCTTCTGTGCTGCTGCCAAAGCATCTACCATTCACTGACTGCAGCCATAGGAGGGACTGGAAGGCATCCCTGTGAGAAGATGGACCCATCAGGTCTCACCTTGCAATTGTCAACTGATAACTGAGCTTAAACAATGTTTTCTCCAATAATCAGAAGAAAGTTCAAAACACTTTTGAATGTTATTGACCTTGTTCATTCTGGTTTTTTCCATGGCCCATTGTGGTAGTGGTAAAGATGCTAGGAGACTCAAGCTAATTGAAGAAAGAAGTCCACCTCTTTGAAAATATTCATAATCGAGATAAAACATCTCATAATGTAAATGCAAAGTGTTTTACATTGTGCTTTTGAGTACTGTTGCATTTTTGTGGCATCCATACTGCACCTGATTTTTTCTGATGATATCTACCCACTCTAAGTCACTGTATTTTATCTCCCTTTCTTAAATTCTAGAAACTTCATTGACTTTAGTTCAAGCCTCCAGATGAACTTTTAATGTCCTTCCATGACCTACCAAAATTAAAGTTGGTTTTCTGTCAAGGATATTGCAGGAGAAAAGAAATGTAAAATCAGTGCTCCATTCCATAATCACCTCATATGTGGGAATAAGAAACTCTATGAGTGTTTTGGTTTCCATGTGAGCACAAGATTATTTTCAGAAAGTGAGTTTTGAAAGCAGACAGAAGTTCCAGTGATGCTCAGAGGTAACATATCTGCATAGTACAGTGCTTCATTCCAATTGCACTTGACTTTGAAGATTCATGTTCAAGAGTAAAATGACTGAAAAAGCTAGCTGGAGTCTTTTATTGCTATATTGTCCTATTCATGGCAGAACTTTCTCTGACTTATTTACTTTTCTTACTGTTATGAAAGCAGACATTACAATTAGCTGCAAGAGTAGTATAACAGCATTCCAGTGGAAAAGGCTTGTCCTGTGTCAACTGCATGAATTTCTACCCCCTGGAAGCCTCAGTATCCCATCTGCAAGGAGCTGAGCATTTTTAGGAGGTATCAGCTATCAATAGCAGGGAGGCTCCTTATGAAATATAATCAAAACCTCTCAGGATGAAATTCCCTTATGGACTAGCACTAGTAATTACATGCCTCGAGGGCTAAAAATGCCTCTTKGACAGTATCTACTGTGCTTGCTAGGATAGTGGGTATTTAATTCAGTCTCTCGCAACTCTTTAAACATAAATTAGCTGATTGGTCCCAGTAGACTGGAGGCTATGGTTTTAATCTGCAAAACTATCTGCTGGCTTTCAGAAACAAAGCAGGAGCTGAACAAACCATGCCAGACTGAGCCAGAATATGAAGAATTTCACAGGATTGGACTGGCTGGCTTTTCATGAAACGGTAATTGTCTTTTGGGAAACTTCTGTTTTTCTCATCACCTTCTGACTAGATTAGTTCTTAAATTCAAATTAGGAAATCAGCTCATTTTTCTAATTCTTATTTTAATTTATCTATCTTATCTATTTTATCTATCTTAATTTGCATTAGCATCCAGATTTCTTGTGCTATGCAGACAAGGTTGCATGCATTTTTTTCGGTTCATTGATAGTTTTCCAACAAACTGAGCAATTAAACGGGAGATATGAGCACCCAAACTTAGGCATACATTTTTTGCATAATGATTGGGACTAAAGCTTACAAACTAGAAAAGCACCTGAAATATTCCTACACATTAATGACCAAAGCTACACTAAACTTGTTCAGCCTGGTCCCTCTTTAGAAGGATTTGAAGCCATCAGCTATCTCAGACTTTTGCAAGTCTGGTATTAAAGCTGGCAAGCACTTTATTTTTGGAGTGATGCTTTTCCAACTGAGAAGAATCCTTATTTCCACATGTTTTGAACCTTGCATGCCCCAAACATGTAGATGGCTACATCAAGGAAATTAGCTTCATCTGTATTTGGCCAAGAAGCTGTGGATACTTTTTTTCCCTACCTATGTGCTCTAATGAATTTAGTCCAGTCTGTGTCACTCCACCCTGGATTATTTCAACATAGTCTTCCTTGAAATGACCACATGAACATTTGAACTAACACAGAATTTATTTGTTGGGGAGCTCTCTTGGACAATATGCATTTATATCAAAATGTGAAGGAAAATATTTCCTTTGAACTGCTGATTCAATCTACAAAATTTTAAATATTTTAGGCTCCATGCAATTTAAAGTGTTTCTGCAGATGAAATAACTGAATTAACACAAACTGGCTGACTGGTAGAATACAAACTGCTTGAAGGAGAAAATTGAGACGTGTTACATCCCTTGGTAGACAATTTTTAATTGTAAACTACTGTTAAGCAGCTTTGCAACTCCACAGAGACCTTTTGTTCCCTATGGGTGTGAGATACATGTCTTCACTATGTAGAAGAGAGGCAACTAAATATCTTTCATAATGGAGTATTAAGCTGAATTCTGGGCCATTAGAAGCAAATTATATATATATATGGAGGACAGCCTCTCATACAGAACCAGAGAAGCCCTTAGAAATATCAATTACTGCAAATATTACCACTTTGAGGATGGGAAGATCAACTAATATCTCTTAGGAAACTGTCTTTCTAAAGCTGAAATAAGTGGCCAGCAAAGGAGAATAATGACTGGTAAAGGTGAGCAGGAGTTAATAATTGCTGCAAACAGTAAAATAAGACATGGAAAAAAAGTGGTGAGGACAAACTGCAAGGGTGACTTGCTAAAGACTACTGGTCTACAGATCCATGCAGTAGCATTTATTTCAATGGAGTTCACTACTACTTCAGTATACATGTATATATGCACATGTATATACGTGTGTGGGTGTGTGTGCATGTTTGTATGTATGTATACTACGCTAAGTAACATCAGTTACAGGTCTCTGATTCCTGAAACAAGCCCCCACATGAAAAGTTTTATCGTAGCTGTGACTTAAAGTTACAGCTGAAGTTCTAATAAATCCAGACACCCTTTATGGTGCAACTGGACTTAAGTCCCATCCTCTCCACAAACTGAGAGAGCTCAGTATACCTGGATCATGCTCAGCTGATAGGCACCTTTACTGGGACTCAACTATTTGCAGCAATAGACAGCGCTATTGTTTTTGCATGTTTTTAATATGCTTGCATTGTTATACAAGTGGTATACGAGTGTCACAGAGAGGGAGGAATTCAGACAAGAGATTTATTAAGAACAATCAGTGACAGAATTAGAAATGGGAACTCCTTATCCTGAATTCTTCCCTCCATACCATCTCCAGTATTTATCAGACAGCAACAGGTTTTCAAATCCCCTTTTAAATTAAACATTGCTAAATATCCTAAATTAAACAACCACTTGTGCAGTGCCGCACAGCTTATTTTCTTATAGTTCAGGATTGTCCTTCTTTTCAGCACTACTTGACTGAATGAATCCATGTTTGAAATCTGTAACTGGTTCTCACATGACTTTTTCTAAAAATTTAATGGCATTAATAATTTACCTAAGCTAAATTTCACAGCTAAAATCCGGCAGTAATGTAGATTACTTTCATTTGTTACAAATTATTGCTCCCGTTACTGCACAAATCCTCCAGTAATCTCAGCTGTTTATTGTTAATGAAAGATATTACTATATTAAGAAAGCAATTCATTTAGTTTCTTTTGTAAGTTTGCCATAAAAAAGTGATTAATTGGTATTAGAGACAGTGAGTCAACATCACTTGACATAATCCACTGTTTCTTGTGAGTCTAGTGTTAAGTAATTTTCATTTCACCACCAAAATTTAAGATTCTTCCAGGGACCTGTTCTGCTGTTAACTCACATCCTTAATTATCTTCGGTGTTAGGGGAATTGCACCTGCATGCAACGGACAAATAAATATCATCCTTAAAATTTTAACACAATAACTTAAATATTCTTTCATGACGTTGTTGAAAGGGTTTGTATTTTCTATACTATTTTTTCCCATCTCTCTTTAATAAAAAACATTCTATTAAATAGATCTCAGAGACAATATTGATACTATCCCTACAGCTTTTTGGTACATATTAGTCCTTTGTTTACCCATGTACTGTCAATACCGTAGAACCTACCTTCACTGATGTTGACTTTTAAATGTTTTTTGTAACACTTGACATTTTTTCTGCGCAGATCTTACTTCTTTGGCTCTGCACACGGTAGACTCATGCCAACCCCAGAGATAACTGTTCAATAGGTCTTTTTAACAACTTTTTAAGATATCCCTTTCCAAGTAGTCCTGGGCTCCAAACTGCTATGCTACTAGAGAATAAGGTAGACATGCTGAGACGTAGATCTGTAACAGAGGCACACTCCTTCTATAGAGATGACCTTAGGAAACTAACAGCATTTCAGCCACCAGGTTTAGAAGTTCACTTTAGTTTACAATGAGGAGAACAAGGGTCACATTATGTATGTTACGTCTTTTTTCTCTGAAAGCCATTATTTTCAACTAGCAAGTAAATACATAATTATAGCTCATTATATCATTTGAGGACTTTTCACCATTCCCTTCATGAGAATAGACTTGGAGATCTTAAAAATGCTTCTTAGTGCATTTTTTTTTTTTTTTTGGTACTATAAAATGATGAGAAAAGAAATAGAATACTCATAATTCATGATAGACATGAGAATAAAAAAGCCTTGATTCCATTTTTTCCTTTATATCCCTTGATGTAAGGCTATAGGTTTGCAATAAACTTTTAAGTCTACATTTACAATTAGTTACTTCTGATGTGAAAGCTATTGCCATCTCCAGTAACATATGAGACACTATTGTATCAGACATTATACAAGAAATAAAGTAGACCATTCCTGGCTCTAAAGAGCTTGCAGTTTAGGCATACTAACTTGCAATTTTATAGTCTTTTTGCCTGCAAAAGAGAATGTTAGTACTAATGCAATATCATATTAGTACCTATACAAAAAGATACATGAATCTTTAACAATTTTTGAGAGCTTGGAAAAAATCCTTTCATCACTGTGTGAGTATCTTCTCTAGAATAAAGGAATTGGGCACAACAGTAAAGTGACCTTATTATCATCTTTTAATATATCGGTTTCTTAATGGTCTCACTGTGAAATGAATTTCTGACTTAGTATGTACAGCACTATCTAGAAACTAGGCACAGATTATTAAGGTTTTATTTTGTTTTTAAAGGTACTCAAGAATCTGCTGAGCTTGTTTCAGCCACATGATTTTCCATGCCTGAAGCATCAATTTACAGCATGAAAAAAGATATGTGTGACAGCGAATCTTTCAATTGGTAACTATAGGCTTTGGAGCAAGCCCAGAGGTATGTAATAAAGATAAACCTTTAATAATTCCAAAGAGGAAGAACTAAAATAGCAATGCACAAGATTCAACTGCTTAAAATGCCTAGTTGTTCCAGCAAAGTTGAAAAAAACCCGAAGCATTTTAAATCTACTAGTAGAAGACCCTAGCCATAAAGTTTAGGGAAGAAAAGAAGGCAAAAAATACCTCACTTATCCTTTTCTCCAGGAATCAAAGCTAAGAATAAAGATTAATGTTTTTTTAATTTTTCTTTTGGAAAAGAAAATTATGTATTACAAATCATAACAGAGAAAGTATGAGACTTTTGTTGTGTCTCATAAATATAAAAACACCACGAGCAAGAAAACAACTACCAAACATTTTTCTTGACCTATTAGTAAGATGCTCCATTTATGCCTGTTTGTGTGTTCTACAGTTATGTGAACTATCTTGCGTCAATGAAATTACTTTCTTTTTACAAAAAAAGCTAAATTTAAAGCAAAGATAATTAATATTTAAAAGGAACGTTTCTATTTAATAATGCCATAGGTAAATTCAATTCTTAAGCCCTTCAATTCAATAGGGCATTTGAATTCTCTGTGATATGGTACGGAAAATTGATCCTCAATACTTGAGGCCACTAAATACATTACAGATCATATACAGAGAGATCTTAAACAAAAGCCAACATAGCCATATGGTGAGAATAAAGGGTCTGCTTTACTGAAAACAGAAAAAGGTGAAGGTGATATTTTTCAAAATACACAAATTAAAATAAGTAAGCAGAATGTTACACCCAGAAGCAGGTGATAGATGTAGTAAGGAGGAATATACTGGTTCCGGAAATGTCATAGTTACTACTGCTAGTAAGAAAAGAAATTTCTATAAAAAATGTTATCTAAAGAAATTCAGGAAAAAACCTAAACAAATAATTTGAGTTTTTCCTTCAAAAATGAACTGCAAAAGATGTTTTTTGCAAAAAAAGTCTGTCAAATAGCTTTGATGAAAAATTTTCAATTACCACATTCTATGGGAATCTATGAGAGAGAACTACGTTTATTATAATATCTTTGCATATGCTGTGAATTAAGTGTATGTATACACACTTCTCACGAATCAGCTGACACACAGTACCTTGTTAGTGTCCCTAAGCCCTTGTGCCTAAACCTTACTGTACGATTCATTAGTTTTATTACTGCATGAGAGTATTTTATTCATTCCAGTTAGTGCTCATACATGAATAATAGAAGAACTTCTGGTGAACTATACTGGGGAAAAAAATTGTTTGTTTATATGCACTATGAGACAAAAGAATATTTGACATTTTATAGGATGGTGAGGTGTTCCTATCATACAGATACATGTCATTATCATTGGTGGTCTAGAGTACATGAGATCTTTATTGCACTGCCAGCATCTGTTTTATCATCATCATCATCTTCTTTTTAATCTTCTTACCACAGCAGTTCTTTGATCCGCAGCATTTGTCAAAGGAGGGGGAAAGTCTCCACGTGCTGCATTGTTCTAAGCTGAAACAGCAGCAGACAAAAGGTTGAATCAGTGGAGGACCAGAGGAGACCCTTCACGTGTGAAACTGTGTTTGTAAAGTGGCAGATTTCTTCATAATCAAAAGGCAAATTGTGTGCCAGGAGAGATTTTAGCAATTTTTGACTTGATAATTGGGTTAACAGACAAAGGCTGCACAATAATGCAAAACCAGCTGTAAAGGATTTTGAAGGCACAGAGAAGATTACTTTGGGCAGCAACTAAATGAAAGGAAAGAAACAAAGGGAGACTTTTAAGGTGCTCAAACAGGATTCGGGCAGGGAGGCAGGTGTGGTTTTTTTTAACCAAGGCCAAAACTTGTACTATGCAATAGAGCTGTTTTTCAAACCCTTGAAGAAAGGGGCATTCTGAATTTAAGAAGATGATTAGCAGTCATAATTATGTAGCTAGAATATACATGGCTAAGCTGTGGTATGCACTGGATATACATATTTGGTTTACTGAAAATTTCTGCTGCAAGAAGAATCTCTAACTTTCCTACTTATTTAAGAATTTCTGAAACCAATTTAAAACAGTAATGACTTTCATTCATTTTACAAAAGAAATTTGTTCATTTGTTGTAATAATGGCAGAGAAATTCTGCTCACAAAGTTCCAGGATTCGGCGTAATGCTCTGGAACCTGGTATTTGATGTGGGCTTGCTTCCAAGCCAGGTTCTCACTGTCTTTACAGGAGAGTGGTAAAGCAGAGCTGCATGCTATTCACTGAGGTAACAAATGAAGGTAGAAATTAATTGCTTTCATACAGTTTCTGTAGTCCCAGTTCAAGTATACTTTTAAGTTGAAAGTATTAAACTTCCTACAAAAACTATTAATACTGTGTCTCTTGTAGATACTGCCATCCTGATTATATAGTTTTTTGGTAATTTCTACTGGATATTACAAAAGTCTTCAGTTATCTTTTCAAGGCCTTTTCATCTTAAAATGGATTGTTTTATGGGTCAGTATGTTAAAATTGAATATATGTGCTTGGACTCATGTTTGTTTGCAGTTTGAGGCTGAGGTCAGAAAAGATGGTTGCTGACATCTGTATATTACACACGAGCTGTGTGGGATGCGAGAGCTACATCTGAGCATACAGTGGGGTGATCAGAAGAGCTACCTGAAATGTTGCCATTGAGAAGCACTGCAGAGCAGGATGGTAGGGTACTGGTGATCCTCTGTTTTGCCCTTTTTCTATAATTTTCTAAATGAAATTATAAGTCTCATGCTTTGATGTAGGAGTTATAGCCTACTTCTTGCATAAGCACTGCTTCCAACTAAGTCATTAACTTCTCAGAAACATAAACCTGAAGCATCCTCGGTCTTAGCACAGAGTCGATTTTACCTTCCCTCAGCAAAGCGTGGCCCCTGGTGCTGTCCCAGACTGCACTGCAGGAGACTTAGAGCACACTCCAGCTCTCTTAAAGAGGGCAGGTTTTGTGTTAAGCATCCCTGCATCTCAGTCTTGGCTATCTGTTCTCACTTCTTCAAACGCCACTTAGAAGAAAACCCAGGACCAGGGGCAGAGAAGGAATCCTAAGCCCACTACAGGGCTAAACCCACCTTGAGCTAAAAAATAGAAAGAGAAGAGTTTTTTGTTCTTCTCACAGTGTGGTCATGGCCAGCTCTGCTGTCCTGGTCCTCTCCATTACATTTGGGCTGTGCACATATTCTTCCTGGGCCTGACTCAAAGCCCAGCATGGTTAGAAAGGATGCTCACTGACTTCGCCACAGCTGGGGACAAGCCCATCATGAGCAATCTACTCTGCATTTGTGCAAGAGCACCTAACATTTATGCTGTCACTGAAACTACAGCCTGCGCAATAGTTATGTGTCATATGCCAGTCACCGTGCTCTTCTTTCCAGTAGCGCTGCATGCTGCAAAAAAAAGCTAATTAGTTCTCGAGTGACAGTTGGTGATATTTTTGCAAAATTCTCCAATAAATTCACCTAGGTCTAGGTTATTTTCTCACAGATAATTGCTGAAGTATATGCCTTTATCAATTGCCAAATACAGCCAGAGCAACCATCAATCTCATCAGAGCACAAATCACTGACAACAAATCTGAGTGCCTGCCAATATTCTGCAGACAAGTTCTAGCTGCTACATTTCATGTGCTATGTCTTATCTTTAATGACTACAGCCAGGCTCCTTGGAAAATTGCAGACAAATTAAAAAAAAAATTAAACATGCTGTGTTTTTCAAGTGTCTGAATTGAAGACAGCTCTGGGCTAGCATCTTCCCCCCACAACAATTTTCACCCTTGAAAGTCTCTCTTGCCTTTTTTTTTCTCATTTGATGTCATAAATCAGACACCCAAGAGACACAGGGGAACTAGGACAGGCTTTTCAAATGCAATAAACAGAGCAAATGGAGCTGGGTAGCCCAATGGCAGTTCTCAGTGCCCCAAAGATGAGAGCGCAACATTCTTCTGAACTGACACAGAGAGGAGGGGAAGGGGAAAAAGAAAAAAGAAAAAAATTAAATATCTATCTGTAATTCCTTTTACTTCTGCTAAGGCATTGCCATGGGAACTCCCTGCAGAGAAGAAGGGGCACGAGACCTGACAGTTTCTGGGAGCTGGTTCAGGCACAGCTGTTTGGGCAAACTTGTCCTGTTTCTTGCAATATTCCTAGGGTGAATTAAAATATAAGAAATGTTTTATTTACTTTTACTTCCAAAGGAAAACTCCTTAAAGCTGTAAGTTGTCAGCTTTGCCTGCCATGATGTCTATTATCTTCACTTGTTATTACCGGGTCAGTGTCTCTGGAAGAAAAATGGAGTGGAAAAATCATCGAGCGACAGACAGTAACTGAAAGCTTTTACGCTGCTGCTCATTCTGTACAYGCTGAATCTGATTTCTGGACAGTAAATATTGGTATTCCTGAGAACTGGCACATGGTCCTGCTATGGCAGTTGTTAGATTGCCTGACAGATGATTTGACGCTGTATTTTTTATATAATACAACCTGGCAGAAATGAACCTGTACATATTTTCTAAGTAATGAGGGCAAAAAGCTTACCATTGTTCCTAGGGATATTCTGCAGTGGTACATCAGCCCTGAATACAATCCGGTCAAAAATGCAAGCAGCGATAGAGTTATTTGTGGTTCAAAAAGCATTCTTACCTTGCTATGTGAATTAAAGTGCAAGCAGAAGACTTGAAATTATTAATTCATAAGATCAATGGGAGATGGAGCCTCTAACCATTAATACCAAATATTGTATTAGTTCAGTCAGGCTTCAAAGTAAATTAAATACATAATGTGAAAATTGCTTTGGTGAAAACCAGTAAGAAAGCATGACACTGAATGTAGAAACTGGAATCAGCTGTAGTCTGGAGAATAGGCTACCTAAGCATATTCTAAGGGAAAAAAAGTTCTGGTAATTTTAGAAAAGGCCTAACGATATCCTTACTACAAAGAAAAGAAGCCTGTTCATTTGCAAGTCTAACCTGACTCTTCCTGTGCTCCTTCAGATTCATTTGTAAAATACAGCAGAATTGCTTCAGAGAAGGAGAAAAGTTTTCATCAGAGATTGTTTCACTTGGTGGCTTTTTAATGCTAACAGCTAATAAGGCCGAATAAAAGGTTTTTTTTTAATCTTTGTATCTTTAATCAGTCTATTGCTGTTAATGATCTGGTGGTAGATTTTGAAGTTTTACCCTTTTGCAGAGGATGGTCTGTAATATTGGAGTTCTAAAACTTCAAAGGATCTTGAAAGGATCTCAGAGTGAATTATAAATACAGATCTCACTTTTTCCCATCAGCTACTATATGAAGTGATATCCTGGCACAGCTACTTTTATTACAGAAGACAAACTTGTAAGAAAAATTAAAATAAAAGTTATATTATGAAAAGAAATTTCAGAGTATCTACAGATTCCATTTTTACCTCTCTGATGCTCACACATCACACAGGAGGTGTAAATAATTTCCTAGTGGGAAGAAATTACTCTGCCATAGTGTTTATCAGGTTTACTTAGCTCAAGGTTTATTAGCAGTAATTGTTGTACTAGAAATCACCACTATGGAAGTATTCAATCTACCTCCTGTTTATAAGGGATGTATTATGCTGCTGCTTAATTAATTTGGTACCTTTCCCTAACCCCAAATTAAAATAGGAGCTCAAGCATGAAAAAAAATCATGTGAGGAGCAGTTAATGTATGCACTTGACTCCAGATTCTCAACCCCATATTTCCTTATCCCATAAGTGAATGCAGAGAATTTATTTCTCAGGTATATACAACTTTTTAGAAGTTTTAAAAGGAAATGTCTACATCTCTGCTGTGGTACAGACTTTAAACTTAAGATTACTCAACCTCCTGAGCATTTCTAGGTTTATTTTTTTAAATAATCTTTTTTTTTAACATGAACTACCAATCTTCGAGTAGGAAAAAAACCAAGGAGAAACTGTATTTCATACTGGCACATATTTTTAAATGTCTTATGACTGTCAAATCAAGATGGCTAGAACAATAGCTGGGATTACTTTGATTTGTTAGATCTGTACTGAACTTGCTTTAAGCCTGAAAGGAATTCTTTGTACTTTGTATTATTACTGTAAAACAGCTAGCAAATGAAAACCAAAAAAGATAAAAAGGAAAAAAGGAAAGCCTACCACATTCAGAATTAATATTCTGATACTTAGACTGATTTACCAATTTCAGAGTTGTGTTACGGTCACATCATAACCCCACAAATACAGTGGTCACCCTGTAAAGACCAATGTTTGGCAACGAACCAAACCTTAAAATTTATCACAGATATGGCAAATTTCATTCATAAAATACCAGTTGCGTGTCGTATTCTACTGGTATGCAGTTGTGAGCTTATGACGTTACTTAATTATTATCACCAACTATCTGTCCCTATTATTTCCCAATTAAATATGATATTCTTTGATTTTTTAAGAGCTTGATAGATCAGAACAAAAAGATAGATACCCAGCCTCATGCTTTTTATTTTCAGTCCAGAACCAGACAAATCCTGCTTTATGGGCAACGATCTAATGTTCCCACATGTACTTTTATTATTCTCCCCTACACTGGGACAGAGCTTCCTGAGAGTAGTACTTATTGAATCTACATGAAGGAATTGATGCAGGCTACAATCAAAAAAATAGAATAAATCAAATCCACCTGTAATAATCTCAACAACTACCATTTTGAATTCATCTTAAATAAAAAAATCTGTATAGGAAACACATAGTATTTCATTTTACATGTAGCAACGGTTGTTTCTGAGTATTTCACAGAAGCAGCCAGAAAAGAGTTAAATAACCTTCCATAGAAAGCTGCAATATTTAGGGAAACAGCCTTAAGGTCACCTGTGAGACGGATACAGAAAAAGAATAAATGGAGCTGCTTCTAAAGAAAGGAGAACACCTTTGAATTATTAAAGGGAGAGGTGTGACTCATGTGTCTTTTGTCGCCACACTAAGTCAGGTGAAGGTTTACCTCACCCAAATCTCCAGCATCAGATAGAGCTTTTAAGAGTGGAAGTTATTTATTATGAGAAAGTTTCTTTAAAGTTTTTTGACTAAAGAACACTGTTACACTGAGCAGACACTGAAAGATTTTCTCTTTGCTGGAGGAATGAACTTGACCATCTAATACTCTGCTTTCATTTCTAATGTCTCCCTCCACTGTTATTCTTACATTACCTCGCACATAATTGAAAACAACCTTATGAATTACTAACTACACAATTGTTGCCTCTTCAGTGCTGATATTTTTCCTCTACTGTAAGTAATGTAATTGTAAGTTCTGACACTCACAATTTACCACTAGTTGTAAGAAATATTTTTTGTCCATGGCTAACATTAGAGACAAATGTTTAACCACATGCTTTAAACTATCACAGGCATAAAAATGAAAGAAAGCTTTGGAAAATGGTTTCAATATATATATCATCTCCAAGTTAAACATATACCCACAAAATATATGAACTGAGAAAACAAAAACAATGTCCAAATCTCAGCTACATGAGTTTTATCTTATTAATGTTACTGTAACTTCCCTGATTTAGTAGTTTTGGATGTACACCAGTCCCCAGAGTGATCATTATTGCAGATATAAAGTGGGTGCTGTTATAGACAATTAAAAGGTATAGAAAAATTAAATATTTTACACATAAATATAAATGAATGAAAAATACATATAAATTAGTTTTGCAAATGCAATTACTAAAAGATAGGAATTCCAGAATTTGAATCAGTATAATCTGGCCTCTTCATCTGCAGTGTGGTACAGCCTTCAGTTATAAGATCACTATTTTTTTTCAGTTCCATCTATAACAGTGAAAGCCTTTTTCACAAAATGCAAGCATTTTTATTTGGAGTGGTCTACTTTTTTATGTCATTAAAACCGATAGTGAATTTTATTAAGCCCAGCTTTCCTTCATTAATCATAACACACAAATTCATATTTGAATCTTCTTCATTTAAGTTTCCTGAAACAAGAATCAAGAATTCCATAATTTGCAAGCCAGGCTTTTCTGGTCTGGAAAATAAGCCTGTCACAAGTGAGATGATACACAATTCATAACATATTATTCCACCAATTCAGTCAGGCTCCGTGAAATATTCCATTCAATGACCAAGCACCAGATTTTAATACACAAAGAGGCTATAATTGGTTCTGAATTTCTGAACCAAGCATTGGTTCAGTTTAGTTTAAAGACCTGTCTTAATGTGTGCTGCTGAAATGTTCTTACATAAATGGTGCTATTAAAACAGCAATCCATTTTAAAGTGCAATCAGAAATGCACTTTTTAGGGGAGAATCACAAGTACACTTGCTAGGAGTGACATGTCACAGTACTCTGTAAAGAAAAATACTATTGAGCTTAGCAGAAAGGACTTCAGAAGAATAAAAAGAGAGGAAAAAAAGCAAAAGGAAGTGCAGTGGCATCAGTATGGGGCTGATGCTTCATTCTGCATCCATATCTTGAGGAGACTTGAATGGGCTTGCCCTTAGCCATCAGAATTTGGGTGAAAAAGACAAAGTTGAGTCATGGGAAAAATATCAAAAAATAAGGTGGCGGTTGCTCAGCTTATAATATTTCCCTATGCTTGCTACTGCAGTCCCTAATTCTAGAAGCTGCGTTTGTGTCAGGAACTTTTAAGCTTCCAGCAACAATAGGTAAGCACAGACCTGGCTTTTTTTATTTGGAAGTTTCCACAGCCATACMTAATCAAGCATAAATGCCAGGAGAACACTGTTGTCCCTAAGCAAGCTCATTTGATCTTGAAGTTGGATAGGTAAGTGAAGGTCAGGATGCAAAACAAGACATGTGAGGAAGGATTTATTTTTGTAAGTTTTCTCAGGATCTACTAAGTGCTTTGTAGGTATTTGTTTCTTTTTTTGTGTTGGGATCAGGTCTGATTCCAGAACGTTCTTGATCCCACAGGTCCATTCAGATTTATATTCAGGAAAAATGCATGTTCAGGATGAATTATATCATAAACATGCCAAATTTCACCATTTTCCAGTTTATCTTCGCACATTTCACGCTTTTGTTTCAAGAATGTTCATGTAAAAAGTCTTTCTATTTATAACTGCTGTTACCCAATGTACTGGGTCTGGCTGGGTGGAATTAATGTCCTTCACAGCAGCCCATATGGTGCTGTGTTTTGGTTTTGTGGCTAAAACAGTGTTGATAACACACCAGTATTTTGGCTGTTACTGAACAGTGCTTGCACAGCATCAAGGTCTTTTCTTTCTCCCACTCTGCGCCCCCAGTGAGTAGGCTGGGGATGGGCAAGAGGTTGGGAGGGGACACAGCCGGGACCCAAATTGACCAAAGGGCTATTCCATCCCATATGATGTCGTGCTTAGCAATAAAAGCTCAAGGAAAGTAGAGGAAGGGAGTACATTTGTGGTTATGGTTTCTTCCCAAGTAACTATTGCGAGTACTGAGGTCCTGCTTTCCAGGGTGTTTTTTGTTTTGCTTGAGTGCACAGCTTTTGCTTCACCTGTTAAACCACCCTTATCTTGATCCATGAGTCTTCTTGCCTTCTTTCTATTTTCTCCCTATGCCACAGCTGAGGGGAGTGAGTGAGCTCTCAGTCAGTTCTGGGCTCCGCACAGTCCAGGGACATGGAAGTACTGTAGAGAGTCCAGCAAAGGGCCACTAAGATGGCTAAGGGACTGGAGCATCTCTCATATAAGGAAAGGCTGAGAGAGCTGGCAGTGTTCAGCCTGGAAGGTTCAGGGGGAATCTTATCAACATATGTAAATACCTGAAGGAAAGGTGCAAAGAAGAGGGAGCCAGGATCTTTTCAGTGGTGCCCTGTGCCAGAACAGATGGCAATGGGCACAAACTGAAACACAGGAGGTTCCCTCTGAACATCAGTAAATATTTTTTAACTGTGAGGGTGACTGAGCACTGGCATGGTTTGCCCAGAGAGGTTGTAGAGTCTCGCTCCTTGGAGATATTCAAAAGCCATCTGGACATGGTCCTGGGCAACTGGCGTGAGGTGATCCTGCTTGAGCAGGGGGTTTGGACCGGATGACGTCCAGAGGTCTCCTCCGACCTCAACCAATCTGTGATTCTGTGAGCAGCTGTGTTGGTGTTTGGCTGGTGGCTGGATCATCCCACCACACCTGATTTCAATTACTAAAAGCACACAGAATATATAGGAATCAATGAGGGCTGAAAGAAGCTATACATCATCAGGAGTTTCTGAGAAAATTCTGATGTCATAGGACATGAGTCTTTATGAAGAAAGGCAGGAGAAAGGACCCTTTCCTTAGCTGCTCAGCTAACCTTACTTGCATACTTGGATTCCTATTAACTGCCATATTTTTTGTTACAGTGGAATATCCTGTTTCAGTGTGGGATATGGTTTATTGTGGGATATGATTTTCTTTTTCTGTTCAGTTGTGTGTATCTTGCCTAACCAGTTCCCTGCTGTGAGTAGATTTTCAGGTCTCATCCCCTGCTTGTGATTCGCATTTGTGTCTCATGAAATTACATACTCTAACTAAAATATTTAGGCTTCTTACTGGCTATCTGGATGAAATTTTATATCTTGTGGCATATGAGAGCTAACTAGATCTCTGTCCCTTTCCAGCCTTAAGCTCTAAGAAATAATTTTCTGGCATCAAATCTCAGAGGAAGACTGGAGAATTATCTCCAATATTTAAAAATTATATAATAGAGATTTAGAATCAATTATGATCAGCTGTTTTGTGACTGTGTATGGCTACTGAACAGGTATTGTCACAGATATGAGACATTACTGACACACTGTTATTGCTCTTGTCCTTTGGAAACAGGACGAGGATAGACTGAGGAGATGGAAATGTAGTGTCTACCTTCTTTGCAGAGAATTGTTGCACCTCAGATCAGAAATCTATTTCCTTACTTTACTTAGTTCTCTTTGTTGTAATTGCCCAGTTTCCTGATTTTCCTGCCCCCTTGCTCTTATGTGCAGTAAGTTAGATTGGGAAAACCTGCCTCTTCCACTGGGAAATCAGCAGTGGTAAATTAAACGCTATTTGGCAACCCTCCACAGATGGTGCCAGCAGAATTTCAGCCTAAGTCAGTAAGAACAAGGCAATTTAAAAACATTAAAAATGCATTGACAGCAAATGAATAAAAGCAGTCACTCAGGTACAAGCCAGAATAGTTAAAAAGCTCTTGGCAATGCCAGGTTTTTTTGCTTCTATGAAATACCCTATTTTGCACAGAGAACTTTGTAGGTAAAGAAATGCACAGCAGTGTATTCTCTACTGAAGATATTTCTTGGGAAGAGAAGTGTAATATTTTTTTCTGATAAAAACTGGAATCAAAATAAACATTAAAACCTACTGAATACATTACTAATTTTTGTTTTATTTATGATGATTTCAGATCTCGTTTATCATTTAATGGTCTTCTGAAAGCTATTGTCTCACACACATAGACACATGAATTTCATTCGCATTTGCAAAGCTATCCATAATACATGAACAGCTATGCTATGACTGCTATTGAGGAAGGAATTAGCAAGCGTGTTTCTAAAGTAAGGCAGTTCTATAAATATTTGTCCTGAACTGGGACCTCATTACAGTGTTTACTACAGGAGCGTGAAATACTAGGATTTCTGCCCATTGGTTCCTTTAGGAATGCATTTACTGCTGGTCTTAAAAAGTCCTATTTTTTTAGATTAGTATTACTCTAGTGTGGATTTTTGGCAATCCCCATCTTTTTGAAATGATAGAATTCCATCAGCTAAAAGTATGTAGAATATATGAATATGTATAAACCAGAAGAATGATCTAATATCCATAATAGATATGATGGGCTAAGATTTGATAAATCATTTCTAAATAAATTTAGCTTACTTGACAACTTAGGTGATTTCAGTGTTTCCAAGTGCAATAATTTTTTAAATGTTTGCTGGCAGGTAATTTATTAAGATGTTTATTCAGTATTTAAAATTTCCATATTTAGCTGGGTCATCTGCTATCTTTGATTTGACACATAGAGTGAATAAGTAACAGGATAAAATTGCTCGTCTCTGATCCCGTGAGAATTGTGTCAATTCCTGGTGAGATATGTGAATTTTCTAATTCATAATTGTATGTCCTTAATGTTACCTAAGAACAACCTGATAGTAGCGTTGCAAGCTAGAATATTCTGTGTGAATAAATCAGAAAAAGTTCACAGATCTTAGGTGTGGGAGGATGGAGGGGAATAGTCCATAATCAATAAATCCTCATCTCCCACGCCAGTGAGCATGCCATGTCATGATTTTCACCATCTGAAATACATACAGTTAAACCTGGAGCCCATGTTTCGTTTTCTTCACAGGGTCTACCTTCCCAGACTGCTGTCCTCAAGCCTTGACATTCCTCTTCTGTAAGACCAGACAGCCAGGGGCACAGGGCTCCTCAAAAAGGGTCTTTGTGCTCACAGCAGACAAGCATTAATGCTGCCAATGGGAACCTGCCAGCGAGACCTCTAAGCTTCTTGACACTATCCCACAACTGAGCTTTTGTAATACGGAGGTCTCATTCTGAGCATTTCTCTTTTCAGACTTGTGAGACTAGACCCCAGCAGGCATATTTTATGCCATCGTTTTTAAAACCAGGTTGCTTTTTGGGACCCACTATTCCTTATTAATAAATCATTTCAGAATCTCACTGCCCTGATAGTTGGAAACCTTATAACTTACAGATACCGTGTCCCGCAGTCCTTTTTTGTTCCTATGTTCTTCTGCCAATGTTATTTTTTAACTTACTCTTCCTGAAGTTGGTTCCCGATATGTTAATTAAAGAGGATGCTCATACGTTTACTCAGCCTTTATTTTACCAAGCTAAACCAATTGGGCCTTTTTAGTTTTGTCTCTCCGTGTCACGGAGCACCATTCTAGGTTTTTTTAGCACCAGTTCCTTATGAGCTCCATCTTTCTTTAATTGACATGACCAGTTTTTCATATGGTCTTCTCAATAAGCTCTCTCCATCGCTTTATAAGATAGCTTACCATTGTATGATATGCCACAGAAAATGCTACACGGTTGGAATGAGAGGAAATACCTCGTCTGCTCTGTCCTCCAGACACTTCTGCCTTTTTCACAGCCTTTACATACCAATAGGTCATAGTCCCACTGACAAATTAGTTACGGTCATCTTGTAATGTTCCTCTGACATTTTCTGCTGGCTAGGCACTACTTTACAGCAGAAATTCCTATCAGTCATTGAATATATGACCTTTTAATTGTGATACTCCATTTGTATAATTCTAGCCTACAAGACACTCAATTTTTCCTGTAGAATATTTTCACCTTCTTTTGTACCAGCTGTACTGCTAATATTAGATTTTAAGAACAATTTGGAGCCCTTTTACACATTTTTTATCTTATCCCTTCATCCCGTTTCCACCAGTATTGAGGAGGATCACAATTCATCCCTAGCTTTAAGGAGCATCCTGTACTTCATGGATGTGTTGAATTAATTATGGAAAAGCTATATCAAATAATCAAACCCAGCACCGCCAAATAATGTAAAAATGAATTAAACTTTTTTTGGTATAGAATTTAGTTTAAAGGACCTTCATCTTTTAGTAAAAACTAACCGCAGATCTCAAGAAAAAATCTCTTTCTGTTTTTCTAAAACTCTGTTACATTACACATCTTAATTAAAGCTGTGTCTTCACGTCTGAGACTTTGTAAGTTACAAAAATTACCAGAGTCTTTTTTCTTACACTTACAACTTGGGTAAAAAAATAGCATGTAAAAAATCAGTTATAGACAATTTATCTAAATTATGATTCTATGATTCTAAGTATACATTACAGGAAGATGAGATTTATTTTTTTCCCCAGCTAATTAACCAGCTCATTTAGGGAATATTACTGTAAGTTGAGTAACAAGAATATTTAAATCCCATTTCCTCATGGGAATAACAGTGTTTCCGTTTCACGGGAGAGATTTGATTCTGTTCATCCCAAATACATGGAAACAATGAGACACGCACCCTAAATGATCATTGCATCCTGCAGGCTGTATATGTCCATATCCTGCAGGTTATCTCCAAATGTCACAGCTTGAAAGGTCTTCTTTTCCAACTGTTGGCGATTTTTTTGCCATTGGTTTAGGACTCCTTAGTGGCAGATTCCCTTTCTGCAAGGTGCAAATCCTTCCAGGATGACAGAGAGAAAGAAACTGCCCAGGCCAGAGTACTGCTTACGTTTTTTTAACAAGGTGCAAAGATTGTTTATGATACAGTCTTACAATTAGAACACAACCTGGTTTTGTATAAGCTAATCTTTTTTGATATAGTGAATTAATTGAAAGGTGAATTGAAACACCAGTGAAGTATTTGTTCATAAATGTAGCTTTGACATAAAAACACAAAAGCACAGGTACGGAAAATTGAAAGGCCCTATATTCAGAAATACACATGAGTTCTCAAACTCTTAACATCACATTTTCATTCAGTGAAAAAAAATACTACTTTAGCCTAATTCATCCACTTTCTTGACAAAAAATGTTGAATTTCCAGATAGCCACATCTTACTGAGGGATTGAAACTTGAGAACAGAACTGATATGAACTGTTTTTGTGAGGAATAACACATGACATGGATTTGGACAAGAATATGAATGCTTCAGGAATCCTTTGGTTCCTGCTTCAAATCCTAGGTTTTTAGGAGCTTTAAACTGTGAATTTATTATGTCTATTCCTATCACAAAAGGAACTGTGAAAATAACATTTTCTTTGTGTCAAAAGAGCAGGACAGGTTGTAGAAACCTGTGAGATATTATATGTGCTATTTTTGAAACTCAGATTAATTTAATTTGCATAACCTGTTTTATTAAATGAGTTAAGAACAAGAATTATTGAAACATATTAAAACTGATTTACTCTATTAAATACATTAAAACTTATGAAGATCAAATGGTACATATGAAGGCAGTATAAGCATACCTCTAAGAAAAAATCAGAATATTCTAAGGAAAATAAGGAAAATGCTTTAAAGCATCTTTTATAATTAAAATCTCTCAAATTTTTGTGTGAATGTCCTTTATGTTTATGTAGGAAAGCTAGTTACCATATATCCTTGCCTCCAAGGAAATTAAGAGCTATTTTGCTAGTAGTTTTACAAGGGGGTGAGCATTTCATTCTAATTTCTGTGCAGTCTGACTTTTGGTAATATGTGTAAAACCAAATTCCAGTAAAGAGAAAATGAAACTTTTTTTTGACATCTTTGCTTAATAGGGTGTCCTGGTTTCAGCTGGGATAGAGTTAATTTTCTTCCTAGTAGCTGGTATAGTGCTGTGTTTTGGATTTAGGATGAGAATGATGTTGATAACACGCTGATGGTTTAGTTGTTGCTAAGTAGTGCTTACACTAAAGTCTAAAGAAACTGACTGCAAGTTAAAAAAATACTCCAAAAACCTCAATATGTCAGTTGTAGCTGGGCCAAGCAATGACTAATAGGGACAATGTTTGCAAGGATTCTGAGTGCATAAACACCAAGGAAAAATAGCTAAGTTATTTTGGGTGTGCTAAAGAGGTATTAGCAACAAAAGAGGAAGGATGTAAAACAAAAAAATCAAGTTTGATTACCACCAATTCCCCTGTTATTAAGTCAAGGACTTTTCAGCTTCTCATGCTCTACCGACTGAGAAGGCAGGAGATGCACAAGAAGCTGGGAGGGGACACAGCCAGGACCTCTGACCCAAACAGGCCAAAAGGATATTACATACCATATGACGTCATGCTGAACAAAAACTGGGTGGGTTGGCCGGGGGGGGCAGGGCCACTGCTCGGGAACTGGCTGGGCATTGGTCAGCGAGTGGTGAGCAATTGAATTGTGCATCACTTGTTTTGTATATTCTTTTATCTTTTTTTTTTTTTTTTTTTTTTTTTTTTTTTTTTTTTTTTTTTTTTTTTTTTTTTTTTTTTTTTAATTTCAATTATTAAACTGTCTTTATCTCAACCCATGAGGGTTTTTTTCACTTTTACTCTTCCGATTCTCTCCCCCATCCCACTGTGGGGGAGAGAGAGAGTGGCTGTGTGGTGCTTAGTTGCCAGCTGGGGTTAAACCATGACATAGGGTCTACATTTTCTGTTTCTGAAAATGTTTGTAGATCTCTCCTATCAGCTTCTATAATCACATGCATTGGCCTCCATCTCAGGGTGTCCGAAAGCCTGATGAAGTCTAGATTAAGATGTAAATTAGCTGAATGAACATTTATTTTTTGCAGATGATTTTTGGGGGAAGCACTGGGCAATTTGGGTGGCTTGGTCTAGTTAATATTTATGGCTCTGCCTTCATTCTGGGTTTGTACAGGAACAGAGTGGGTGCTATTAGAAATTAATACGTTGTTGTAATAAATGGCCACATGATATATAAAGGAAACTTTCAGACCTTAAAAATGTATCAAACGAGACCATCAATTCTTCAAGTGCTATTTGCTTGGCATGAAATCACCAGAGCACAAAACTATTCCGATCTAATTGCAAAGTGCGTTTTGAGTGAGTTCTTTTATCTTTGATTAGTCTCAGACAAAAAGAAGTTCCACCATTATTGGAAATGACATAATTAAAAGCTCCTCCAATATAATTAAGAGTCCTCATGCCTAGATTAAATGAAATTTATTTCCTGGTGAAAGCACTCCAATCTAGAAAGTGAAAGGGTCAAGGGAAAAGAAAATTAAATTAAAATAACCCCACCCTTCACAGGGTTCTTTTTTCCTTCATTCTGATTCCTAGTAAGGCATTACAAAGCTGCTAAGGACTTCAAAAGGAACATTAAATTTGCTATTGACTATGCTTAGGTCTTTTTTCCCCCTTTTTAACAGAAAATGTATAAAATCCACAATGCTTCAAGTAAGACAATAAAAATAGTTAAGAGAATAGTGAGTGTCATCCATACTATTGCATCACCAGCTATAGCATTCATGTATTTTCCTTTAAAAGAGATGTCTAATGGCTGGCACGGTGAATGCATTTGGGATTATATCAGAGTCTGATCTTGTGACCACTGAGTATACAGAATTCCTTTTATTATTTCTCCTGGTAATCAGAATATTCTCTTATCCTCCTCTAATGAAAAGCAACCCAGTGTTGTAGGACACTGTCTTCTCCTCCCTTTCTCTTGAAACTCTTCTGCTAGTGAAGCTAAAAACCAATACCATCAAAACAGTGCAATTTCTCTCCCTCAGGCTAGCAACTCCCTGTAGTTTTAGCCCTAATTCTTCACCCAGAACATTTTGCTCATCGTCCTCATATTTTGACATGAATATATTTTGTATTCTGTCAAAGATCAGTCAAGATCTTCATACCGTGTTTCAACACAATAAGTGAAAGGAGGCTACACCAGGCCAGTATGTTTTCTTTTACTACATTTTTGCCAGAACCTCCTTTTTTTATTCAAAGGTGGTCAAAACCAATTTTTTTCTAAAGTGTTACAGTCCTTGCAAAGTAAAATCTTCAAGAACACACTCTGAAATGGGAGAAAACATTACCAAAATATAATAGATGTCCACAGTAGTTAGAGCATCTTTTTCCCCCCTTTTCTTCACTTTCCACCTTCTCAGTAGAGCACAAATTATATGTGCTTTTTCCTTGGTTACGGAAATTTGCACTTCAAAAATATTTCTGCTTTTTATGAATGTTGCTGTCTTCAGATATTATTTGTTGAAATAAAAGAGAGGTTTCACCCCTTCTCATGTATTATGGTGTGATCTAAAATATTGTAGATTTTCAGAATCAATCGCTTCATTATTAATATCTTTTCCCTTCTGAGACATACATGGAAGACCTACAGGTTTTATCGAGTGTTGTGTATAGTTGTGCATGTGGCAGACTGATGTCAACAGTGATATAAGTGTTCTGGGGTTTGATGCTTCTCATTTTTTTATCTTCAATTAAATTTATAGCATCAGTTGACCTTTTTTAGCTTCAGTTAAATGTTATAATGAACTTGTGGGTGTAAATGTCTCTAGCATTGCAGCCGGTTCTGCAAAGGATCTCACCCTTTTTTGTGTATTGGTAAAGGTGCTTACCAGTGTACTCATAAGTCATTCAAGCCATTTTGATTCAGTCAGGGACTGAAATTCAAAAGAGAAATCCAAGAAAACTCACTGAGAGCTGGTGCATCGCACGCGCTCCTGTGCCATCACAAGGCCAGGGATGCAGTGCCCCTTCCCTGACCTCTCAGCTGAGATTGCCCCAGCCCCTGGAGGTGATGGGAGCGGTTTAAACCACCCAGGTTAAATGCCGAAAGCGAGAGAGTGAATGTTCTCCCCAGGGTGAGCAAGCTCTGACTCCCCAAAACTGAAGTAATTTGTTTCTCATCACTCCGAGTCATGGGCTTGAAAGGGTTGTGATGGATTCTTGTACACACCTAAGCTCAGAAAAGCAGAGCATTTTCATTCCCATTTCCAACATATGTCAAAAGCATTATATACTCTCTTCAGCTGCTTTTATGTTAGCAAAAATGCTTACCTGTTACTTTCTTCACTAGTGGCAGAGACAAAGAATGGAAACTTTCAACCCATATGATTTTTYTTTCAAAATAAAAATTATGAATATCCAAGAACAAGGTTTATTATAAAATATTTATGAGTTGAAATCATATCTATAGGTTCATACCATTTGCCACAAAGGGGTTTCTTTTTTCTGTTTCACCAAAGCTTTGTAGAGAAAATGATGTTCTTTTTTTTTCTCTCTTCCATGGTAACATTTTATCACAAACTGAGTAGGAAATGAAAATGAGACAAGCAGACAAAATAATTAGAAAGGAAACAGTTTGAGGTCCCTCTGTTCGCTGAAACAAACTGTCTGTAGCTAATCCAAATTACCTAAATTTCACAAAATTCATACCACAAGTCATTTTCTGTCATGTCCTGGAAGGAATATTAATTTACCTGGATTTATGTTCCATTGTCTGAAAAATTGTCTGCAGTATTTTTTTAAACTAAAGCTGCTCATTTTGAATACCAAACAGAGAATACAGACAGCAACAGTTTTATAAATGCGCAATGCAAATACCTTTGAAAATAATGTTTTGGATTATTAGCCTTCCGCTATCTCATTGTGCAATGTGATCTGGTATACACTTATCTTTTACATTTAAGAATATTCACATTCTTCCTTCCATTATGATAGAATGTCTTGGGTTATATTCCCAAGCGGAGCTATAAAGTAGTTGCAGAAAGAATCATTTCAAGGGGTGACCTGTTAAAAACATACAAAGACATAGCCTAGCTGAGTATTGAATCATTAGTTCAATTATTTATTTTTGTCTCTAGTTGTAGAAGGATGTCATATATACCAATAGTATATTAGAATATTAAAATATTACAAACATTAAAATTAATATTAAAATATGAAAATATTTCTATTTTTAAACACTGAATGTTTCATTTTTACCAGTAGAAAACTATTCTTTATCAACCTTTATCTTTAAATTTAGGTTGGGTCAATCAGTTTATTTTCCCTCCTGAAACAGAAAATCAACTAGGCCAAGATTTTTTCTTCTAAATCAAAGCCAATATTAGATCTTCTTAACCGAGTTCCATTTTTAAAAAAATGTTTGGTGTTCAACTTTAAGGAGAAGATCCAAGTGTTTCTTCTATTAAATTTTTTATTAAAATTTTTCTTCTAAATAATTTGTCATTCACACCCTTTTCTCTTTTGACTGATACCAAATGACACTAAAGTGAACAAACTTCATATATAAGTACTGAAGTTATACAAGACTTACTTTTTGTGAAAAAAATTGAACCTCTCCAATGGATAGGGCATATATGTATATTTTAAGACACATTCAACCATTTCAGTCCAGCATAGTCAATTTTCTCTATTTGCACTACGCTCAGAGCAATTTCTAAAATATATGTGCATTTTTTTCAAAATAATGCAGCACTGATAGAGTAGGGAGTTATATTAAATTTATTTTTGTAATTTTCTTTTCTGTGTTTTCCACTGGGAAAATAGGGGACACACACACCCACACACACCCTCTTCAAAAGAAAATAACAAGTGAAGATGTCAAGTTCACTCATTAAATGGATTTTTCACTGGAAACTGAAGAAATTCTGGATCCAGCTTTATCTTTCTGTGTGTATGCGATGTCTGTTCTTAATCTACCACCTGTGTGCCACTCTACCTATGGATGGGATGGTGTTGTTTCTCCTCTGGTCTGAAGTTCTTCCAAGACTCTCCTGTAAGGAGAGTAAATTATCTCAGTTGGCTTCTGAGCTGGGTCTTCTATAGAGGTGATTCAAAGCAGAACCTATAGGTCAACAGAATTTTATTTACTAAAAACATCCTTAGGGCTTTTTACGGTATTGCTCCTCAGAGAAGTTTGGTTGGAGATGCACTGACCTGAATATGCAAGAAGATGTAGAGTGTACGGTTTAATTAGACTACAGCTTCACTAGTGTAACTCCCTGAGGAACTACCAACAATAATTCAGCCAGATGTCATCTTTCCCTAATTATTTTAACCAGACTTAGGGTTTCTGTCAGTCTTCAATTGTTTCTTTAGTTGGTTCCCACTTCTCTGCAGGAACTCTCTGTTCCTCTCTTCTCTATAATACCACTCATAAGAGTGAAATGAGAGGAAATTGTATTGTTTAGGTTTTTTTGGACAGTACTAAGATATGTTTTTCTTTTTCATATGGCTAAGCTGCTTGCCTCACTGGTGTGAGATGTTTGTAACCTATCCTCCCTATCTGCCTAACTCAAGCCTGATTTTCAGGAAAAAAAATATAGCCAAAAACCAAAGCCCTCCTCCTTCCCTCCCTGGCCCACATTATCATGCCAGTTAGGTGAGAAAGCAAAAATTATTTCTTAGACTAAATGGCAATTCATGAACTATTCCCAAATGACTCCCAAAACAGACTCCTATGCTTTACCTACCACTTGGAGGATAGAAGCTGACTGCGAGAGCAGCCTTTATCTAGATAAATGTCCAGTGAGGTTGTACCTGGAATTATTGTACCGGAGCCCTAGCAGCCTACCCAGGATCTCAGGATGTGTCTTTGTTACTCCTGTCATTCTGTCATGTGCCATGAAAAGACCCTCTACCCTTTTTACCACTGGTCCAAACCAAGGAACTAAACTTACATTGGCTTTTCCTACTTGCATCCTGATGTAAAAAATGGTAAATCTGTGGCAATAATCTGTATTTCAATCATTTTTTCAAGATGACTGTAATGACATTTTCCACTAGCCAAAGTTTTTATAAGAATTTCTTTTTCCCCTTTTTCCCGCCTCATTTCTCTTGTACAAGTCTGATTTTTCATCTCTTACTTAACGCTAAACTTCCCTGAGTTTGAGCCTGGAATGGTTATTTAAGCAATACCAGCTATTTTGGTTGTTTGATCAAGGACCATACTTGAAAGCAGGCATTTTAAATTCACCAGACCTACCAAAGCTCTTCTATAGGGTCAGCCCTGTGAAGCTTCCCATCCTCCCACTGTGGTCCAGGGAAACTGTGACTTGTGCTGACCTCTGTAGGTGCCACAAAACCCACAACTACAATTAAGCTCAAGACTCAGTCATCCACTTTACAAGGGTGTTGTAAGGATTAATTAGTTAGTGTTTAGAAAGTGCTTCATAAAAGTAAAGTACTAAACATTATTGTCACATTAAAGACAAGCTGGAGCCCCTTTGTCAGACTTACTGTACTATATGGGCTCTTTGTGCAGATAATTATACATGATAAGATATTCATAATTATATCAGTAATTCAAGTTACTCAATCCACATTAGAAAATGTTCATCAAATGTCCCATTTCTATTATGCATGTCTTCTTCAAAGCTCCAGCTGTTATGTGATCCATTAAAGGTAGGATCTCCTTGCGTCGAGAACACTCACAGTTTCAAACCAGTCTAATGCTTGAAAAATGTCTCACCATAGAATTGGGACCTCTTTATAAAAGTCTGGGTGTGGCTTTATGAGTAGCACCACCCATAATTTGTAAGATCCTTTACTAAGGAGAGGGAGTTACCTCCTTACAGTCAGTAAGTACAGTTATTTTGACAGATATTCAGAGATACCAATAGATTAAGCTGAAAACCAGGAGATGTTGAAGAAAGCTTTGCTCTTTTTTTTTTTTTTTTTTTTTTTTTTTTTTTTTTTNTTTTTTTTTCTTGAGTGCCTTGTTTCTTGCTCTGTTCCATTTCCAGGTAGGGTTTTCTTTTATCCTTTAGACTTTAAACAGTCGACTTTTCATGACACAACACTGCAGTTGTTTCAAGGAGTCTGCAGATGAAGGAGAATGGAAGGATTCAAGTGAGTTCTTACACAGAACGTAATTTTTTCTTCTGGTTTCTGTTTGCTCTATGTATTTATAATCTTTCAAATTTGGTAAATGTTAGCTTGAAATCAGCATCATTTTTTTAACCAATTTAATAATTTTGAATCATGTTTACAAAGTATCTGGGTAGTGAGATTTTTTAAAAATTTCTGCTGTAGAAAAGCTTAATGTCATAAGCTACCTTGAATTATTCATTTATTCAACCAGAAGGTAAATATTTTACAATCTTTGCTCAGGAGTTAAAACTGTCACAGGGAGTACAATTCACACTGTGAACATCTTATTTTCTTCCTGTATTAAAAACTGTATGTTTATAATTACAGTATTACATTGCTAGACTGCAGACCTTAAAACAGTATGTGATATGAAGTATATAATTATCTGACACTTTACAGAATGTAGACAGTGTATTTGCATTCCTTTAGTTCCTACAACAATTCAAACCACTGCTGCAAGTACTGGAAGCCAACACTGTAAAACTGTAAACTTTGGGCTTACTCCCATAATTTCCAGCCTACAGACAATATTCCACACATTCCATCTACAATGCCCTGCACTGTGTTCTTCCAACTCTGTGTTCATTAACAACCTGAGACAAGAGATGTGTGTCTGTGTCTGTGTCTGGGTGCCATTAGCACGGACTGTGTAAAACCAGAAATCAGATGGGAGGAAGGTGAGGGAAGAGGAAAGGCAAGGGCAAGGGCAAGGGCAAGGCT
Organism: Phoebastria nigripes; assembly: GCA_035582835.1. Lineage (NCBI taxonomy): Eukaryota > Metazoa > Chordata > Aves > Procellariiformes > Diomedeidae > Phoebastria > Phoebastria nigripes. Next base: position 79,914 of record JAYKAV010000341.1, on the reverse strand, counting down.
TCTTCATGTGATGCACCCTTCCTTTATCACCTGTATTTTTAAGCTCTGGTCCCAGGGTCAGTAATGATATCTCATGTAGAGAAAGATCATGCCTCAATTAACTAGAAGCTGTGAGCACGAGTTCTCCCCTCATGCTGGAAAGCAAGTGTCAGCACAAGCACTTACAGTTGCTCTTAAGAGAGGCACATATCAATCTCAGCTGGTAGGCAAGAGGGACCAGACTGCAGGGGAAGATCCTCCACATATGTGAATAACTGGAACATCTGGGAAAGGATATATTCCTATATATAGGAAGGGGACTCCAGATACAAACCTGATTTTCAAAAGTAAGAAGAACAACTTACAGAAACACAGATATTTGGCATTTGCCCATAGTGCTAAGATCACAGGTCAAAACCACCCAGACAGTCTGAAAAAATCCCAGCTCTGAACACAGGTTAGCTGAACTCAAGGCCACATGAGGTGCAGAAGTTGTTAGAGCTGCTCCACAGCAGTTTTCTCGTTACTTTACAACTTTTTGTGATGTGATTCTCCATAGGAAATGATACGGAGGTTTTCTGCAATATTTATAAGCATGACAGTATAACATTTTACCTGCAATTGTTCTGTCCATCTATTATTTTGACAGTCAACAAATCAGAAAAAAAAAAAATTAGTTGTTCCTTGACAGGAAACAGCAGTGAGAAACAGCTGTAGAAAGCTTTTCAGTGTTAAACGTATGTTAAATTGCACTAAGATTACAATACATGGGTAGATCCTCAAAATACCTGAATTGTCTCAACTTTTATGTAAAAATTTAGAGTGGAACAGCTACTACTATGTTTTTAGAGTATTACAAGGGTCAATACAATAATGTGCTTAACAGATTTATGAGGGAATTTTCGAAAGAACTTAGTGGTTTAAATCTGCTTCACTGAAAGTCATAGAACTTAAACATGACCTTCACTGGAAGGAGATTTGATTTAACACTGAATTCTTCATAAAAATTCTACCTTTTAATTTTATAGTAATTCAAAGTAGAACAAAAAGGTGCCTTCCAATTTTTAGCATACATGGTATTTCCCTGAGACTGCAGCATGAGGCAGCAGGAGGCAGCAGGAGTCTCATATTCTTATCATCACTTTACCATAAACACATCAAGGTTTGCAATAACTGGAGCACTGAATTCATGTCAGGAAGCAAGGACTAGCCACACAGGTGTATATATACCTTTTTGCCACCAAGAAGGCACATCTTCATCTTCAACTTACAGTTGTTTTAACCCTAGGCAGACAGGAGTCAGCCAACAGCAGAACATGTTTTGGGAGCATGCTTTGCTTATTCTTCATGAATAACAACTTTCTGAGTTATAGTGACTAGGTGAAGGTATTCTAAATCCTGTCACTGAGGCTTTTCCTTGAGAGACATAGAAAGAAAAGGGTTTTCTTCCTTTATCAATTTTAATACTGGATATTAAAAAAAGAAGAATTCCAGTTACACCCATCTTACTCTGCTTTCTTTTGAATGTCAGTCAGAGAGTCTTCCTGGAAGAAAGAGTGAGTACATCATAGAAGATGGAGTATGATCCTCGTATGAGCTTGAAGAAAAAGGAAATTCACATCTCTGCCACGATATGAGTCAGAGTGAGGAATGGCTCTCAACCTGTGTCAGCTGTGCCCTGGTTAAGGTGAGACAACAGGGGAAAGTCTATCTCCAAGGCACCATGTCTTTGCTTTTAATTCCCTCTCCTGTTCCTGGTATCTAAAGGAAAAAAAAATTCTATGTGATATATAAATACATATACATATATAACAAGGCTATCTCTTTACCACAGGCTGCTCTTGTACTTTCCGTTGCTTGTTTTCTTGGCCAGCAAAGCAGTATGGGAGTTGGGTAATTATTAATCTCTATCAAAAAAAAGATATTGAAAAAGTTTTAATTATGTATATGATGAGGTAGATTCTCTTTGGGACGCTAGTGAGAAATGGCCTGTTTTCAAACCATCCAGGCACTCAGGCAATTAACCCACTAAAATTAGTATCTCTGATATCCTGCTTTTCAGCTGACACCTTCATATCTTTTCTTTTTTTAAAAAAGAGGGTGTTCTGTGGAAATCATATCTTAATGAGATACCTAATCACCATAAATAAGGGAGATACTCCTTTGGAAAAAAAAAAAAAAAAAAA